>PVHP010018475.1:15000-32911 GCA_004024765.1 Zapus hudsonius | reverse complement strand
TGAAGGGGGTGAAATTGACTGCGATTTGTAATTGATAGCAAGTGATCGATAAATGAGATAGCTGCTTAATATAAAGAAGCAGGGAAGAGAGAGCAGGCACAGAGATGATCATCAAAGCTTCTAGTTGTTTTCCCTCCCTTTCCAAATCCTAAATCTTTAACCTTGGGAATCACTAATTTTATGGCGTTTTTTTTTTTTTTTTGTTTTTTTTTGTCTGCAACAAAATTCTAAAAATTTGTCAAAACCCATGAATCAGGAAGCTGCCAACAATGAATCTGAGTGGATGAGTGAACTCAAACTTCTTACAAATCTAGGTAGTTTTTAAAACTTCTACTGCTCTTTAAAGCTACTGAAAAAAGATCATCAACTCGACTCTAATTTTTAAAGTCTTTCTGTGTGTGTGTGTGTGTGTGTGTGTGTGTGTGTGTGTGTGTGTGATCTCATGCTGCTGTAAACGAATGGTAGCCATGGGTGACTTTTTGCATCTATCTTTATGTGGGTAATGGGAAATTGAACCGAGGCTGGCAAGCTTTGCATGCAAGGCCTTTAACTTCTCAATTATGTCTCCAACCTTCCATTTTTTTAAAATACCTAGCTCTAAATACAAGTGATTTAGGAAGAGTCCCAGGCCACTGAAGATACGTACATGACTGCAAACAAGTAGTTTCTTAGCATTGACTGTCAGCATGAATTGCACCCTCATGGATTATTCACAGGTGTGTCGCTCATGAAAACACTAGTAATTAAACATAAACCTGTGCCAGAGGCCAGCGTGCAGGTTCTCTTTTTAAAATATATTCCATTCATTTATTTACAAGCAGAGAAAGAATGTGAGCTCCAGAGAGAGAACAGAAGAGTGTGGACACCTAGGGCCTCTGGAGGCTACAAACAAACTCCAGATGCATGTGCCACTTTGTGCATCTGGTCTTACATGGACACTGGGGACTGGAACCTGGGACAGCAGGCTTTGGTAGTAAGCACCTTTAACTGCTGGGCTATCTCCCCAGCCTGCAGGTTCTCTTAGAAGCAACTTAGTGGGAAGTACATTATCACTCTCTTTGGCATTTAAATATGCCCCTCCCGACATACCTATGTGTTGGTGGAAAGACCTATGAGGTAGATAAGCTACTATCTTTCCAACAATGTTCTCATCTTAAAGCCAGTCTTTGGGTTGTAGCTGTTTATGAAATAGGCTGTGTGTGCAAATCTGCTGCTCTCTCCAATCCAAAGTCTTTATTGACCAAAGGGTCTTATTGTTCCTAGTTGCTGTGTTTCAGAATGGTTTTTGCTTTCTGTTTGGTAGCAATTTATTATTATGTTGTATGGTTTCAAATCTTGCAGTCTTATATGTTAGTTATGTACATTTGGAAAAATACATTCTTAAAATGCTTCTTGTAATTGTTTCTTAAAATTATTATTCTTTTCAATGGATTTATCTATTTGTGTGTGTGTGTGTGTGTGTGTGTGTGTGTGTGTGTGTGTGTATCTGGCCACTGCGAAAAGAATGCCAGATGCTTGTACGAATTTTTGAGTTTTGCGTACATGGGAACTGGGGAGTTGAACCTGCACTTTTAAGCTGTGCAACCAAGTATCATTAACCACTGAATCTTTTCCCAGCCTCTTGCAATGGATTTCCTTATATAATTATGTACAATGTAAATTTACATCACAATATTAATAAAATGCATTAAAAGTAAAATTTTACCCAATGCACTGGATCCCTACCCTTTAAAATTTTAAAGAAATAAAAATACAAAGCAAACAAAGCAGAGCTGGGAATTTTTTGAGCAGTATTATGCATGTGATAATAGCTATTCTCCTTCGGTGTGTGCACACTTGCTTGACAGTCATCCAAACAGTAACTGTATGTTGTTTCCTGGAGGCATTATGGTTTAATCCTAAATGTTTGGAGTTGTCTGAGTAGAAATTTTGAAGTAGTGCACTTAAGGATCATCCTCATGAAATGATCTTACCATTTTTGACTATCATATGACAAGTTAGTCATTTCTTAGAGCAAAATATAATTATGGGGCATGACATGCCCAAAACATGCCTATCGATTACGTGGAAGTTAGGCTGGATAAAACCTGAATTACCATTTATTCAGCAGCCCTTCCCAAGTTTAAAACTGAGAATTGTCACTGGCAAGGGTCTGGATCCTAGGTCTATCACAAATGGCTAAATAACCTCTGTAAGTCTGAATTTCTCACATTTTAAAAATTAAGATGAGTCCATATATACGTACTCAGAACTCAAGTGGTGGCACTATTCTCTATCTTTCTGCACCTCTTGCAAATCTGCTATCTTTTTCTTGGCTCTTCTCTAATGTGGTACATGGCATCACCTACCAATCAATGTTAGAAAACTTAGAGCACTCTTTGATTTCTCCTGCTCCATAACCCTTGTCTGGACAAATGCGATAACTAGCCTAGACCAGTCAATTCTGTGCTAAGAAATTGTTCTTTTATGTTGCAGTCATCTCTGCCCCTACTGTCATTATCCATATCTAGTACCACCTACGTCACCTTCTGCCTCGGTAGCAAACCGCTCACCTCCATGCAAGGCCAGCACTGTCCAGAAGACAAACATGGTGAGCTGCGTCTATAATCCTCAAGCTTTCTAGCAGCCAAATTAAAGAAAGTAAAAAGAAACAGGAGGAGTTAATTTTAATAATGCATTTCATTTAACCCTATATACATTTGTAAATATATATATATAGATTAGCACTATCGTAAAAATTGATTTATTTCTCAAGGCACAAGTCAAAACCCACTACTTCTGAAAGATATCCCTAGATTCCAAATGCCGCCTTATGTCCTAACCAGAAGTCATCACATTCACTCACTCATAATCACACACACAGAAAAAAAAATGTTGACTGACTTCATAGTGGCCTAGCTTGCTTCATCTCACTTAACACATCCAGTCATTATTTCTGTTTTCTCTTCCCTACTTCAGTACACACACACACACACACACACACACACACACACACACACACACACACACACTCTAGATTGGGCTGACTTGGAATTCATTCTGTAACCCAAGCTAACCTTGAACTCACAGAAACCCCCTTAGAAATCCCCCTGCCTCAGCCTCCTGTGTACTGGCACAGAGGCACTGGCCACCACCCCAGCCTCTTAAAGAAGCTGCCTTCAGCCTTTCCGAGTCTTCCAATAATATCACTCATTCATCAAGATCATAAAAATGACTTTGCAATTCTCCTTTCTAATATTTGAACCAATGCACTTGAGTTATATTTTCCTTCCTTTTCATCTCAGACTTTCACAACATGTTCATAGATTTCTGTTAAGTAAACTTTTTGTTGAGAGACCATGAACTGTCATCCAGCACACAGATTGTACATGTTCAGTGTGAAAAGTCTGACAACTGTGAATTCAAATACCATACAAAACACAATACAAAACAAGACAAGACACAAATTCTAGAAATGTTCTCTCCTGCCTGCTTTCAGATGATCCCCCTCTTCCCTGTTCTTGGGTAGCTACACTGTGTTTATGTATATGTTTTGGCATGTTCTTTGCTTTGATGTATTCATGTAATAGAAACCACAAAGCACATACCGTTTTACACCTGGATTCTTCTGCATGGCATAATTGATCTGAGATTAAGATAGCACAGGGGTGGTTTATTCCTTTTCACTAACTGATACTGTCTCATTGCATGAGGATACCCTCTCTCTTCTGTTTATGGGCCTGACTTGTTCTCAATTTTAGGTTAATAATAAGGGTGCTTTGGATAATTTTCAGTGATTTTTTTGGTATATTTTTGGTAAGTATCCTTGGATACTTAGGGCAAATGTATAACTTGAAAAAACCACTGTTAAATAGTTCTCCAAAGTTGGTATGGTTATAAAACCTTATCATCAGTGTATGGGAATTTCAGTGGGCCCTGCATCCCTTTATGCACTTAGAACTCATGTTGTTCTAATTATTCTAAAGGGAATAAAGTGATTTATGCTTTCTTGGTCTTCTTAAACTACTCCACAGCCATTCCAAAGAAGAGTCAGTCTTGTTTTCACTCAATTTTCAAATGATTTTTATTGCTGTGTTTATGTATGAATGTACATGTTAGTGTGTATCATGCATGTGTGTGCATATCACAGTCCATATGTGGAGGTCTGAGGACAACCGCAGGATGTCTGTCCTCTCTTCTCCCCTTGCTTGACAAAGTTCTCTCTGGCTTCAGTTGTGATGTCTGCCCTAGTCTAGCTGACCTATGTGCTTCCATGTTCTCCTGGCTCTGCCCCCCACTATATGCTGAGATTACTGACACGCACATCACATTGCGTCCAGCTTTACGTGGGGGTTGGGAAATTGATAGCACACTGGCAGGATCGCTCACAAGCACCTTTAACCATGGACCCATCTCCCTAGTCTCTATTTTTTAATCCAGATCTACGTTTCTTCAATCTCCTTTTAGACACTCTCCATTAACCACATCCCTTCTTCTGCAGTCCTTAGAGTCCTTCCTCTCTGGTCCCTTGTGCTCCACCCAGCTGTGTTGAACTGAAAAGCAGTGATGGAGAAGCAGAATCAAGACATCACATTAGGAGATGCTGCTATAAATGACTCAGTTGAAAGGTAAGAGCGGATTGTACAGGTTGTGTTTCTGGCACAGGTGGGGAAAGCAATGCATTGTGTTCACAGCTGGCAGGATCTGTTGACAGATGAGAAGCATCTGGGTCCCCAAACGGCTTCTATACTATAGAGCCTAGCTGCATTCATGTAACAGCGTCACTACTATAGAGCCTATTTATAGCTCTGAAGCTCACTAGGACAACCTTCAACTCACATTTTCCCCTTTGGGCCAACTCAAGAATTTTTTTTTTTGAGGTAGGGTCTCACTCTAGGCCAGGCTAACCTGGAATTCACTATGTAGTCTCAGGGTGGCCTCGCATTCATGGCGATCCTCCTGCCTCTGCCTGCCAAGTGCTGGGATTAAAGGCATGCATACCATGCACTATTCTAGAACTTGGGCTACTTCTAGAAACAAAACAAACACTATCTCTCTGGTTTTTAAAGACAGGTTTCATTTATTTGAGATGTCATAATTTACTAGAAACAAAATTATATGATAATTCAGTAGATGACAAGTGCTTTAGGACAAAATGAAGTTTTGAGTTTCCTGAGAGTGAGGGGGGATGAGTTATACTTTTAAGTTTAAGATCCTATCTTAAATTTAACTTTGATCTCTACTACTTTAACTTTGATTGCAAGGCATACACTAGTTTGTGTATCTTATACTTTGCATATAGAAGTGTTTTCTTTAAAAAATGTTTTTCCAGGGCTGGAGAGATGGCTTAGTGGTTTAGGCCTTTGCCTGCAAAGCAGAAGGACCTGAGTTTGGTTCCCCAGTGCCCACGTAAAGCCAGATGCACAAGGTGGTGCATGTGTCTGGAGTTCGTTTGCAGAGTTTGGAGGCCCTGGCATGCCCATTCTCTCTTTCTCTGCCTCATTCTCTCTCCCTCCTCCTTTCTCTTAAGTAAATAAATAAGTAAAATATTTTTTAAAAGTTTTTCCAAACTCATAGTATAGAGTAATATATGTCTCATTCCTGTAATAAATCTCTGGGGTGTGGCACAACTTCATCACCCTAAAGAAGACTATGGCCTTTAATATATATGCCAGTAAACAGGTGAAAGCCACAATTATATAGACCAATAACTTTGATTTTGAAAGAAGTGAAATCCTCTATCTTAAAGCCCAGATATCCTATGAAGATATCTCAAAGAAATTCTGACACCATTTGTGAAGCTTGGTAAATTAGCAGTACAGTGGTAGATTACAAGCCGCTCTATCTTAGCAAATCCACGGTGGCTGTCAGCAGACCATGCTGAGCACACAGGCAGAGTGCCGCTACTTAGTCAAATGCATGAGCTAATGTGAGGGCCGCACCGTTTGCCAATCTGAGACACAGCACATTAGAGTCAGGAAGAAAGAAACCACAAGTGTAACACCGGTATAGTAATTCAGTATTGTGATCTATTTGGAAGTAGTCGCAATTTGATTTTCATTCTTAGAATATTCCTGTCCAAGGGCCAAAGCGTGCACACTGGTTTAGCTCTTCTCATTCCCAGGGCTGTGTGTTACTCCACAGTAGGACCTCATTCGGAGGTTGTAGAAACAGTTATGAATTCATCAACAACGAGAAAGCCCTCAAAACCCAATTAAAGCCCTTGATTAGGATGCACAATTCACGGCAAATATGTCTCCTGCAACACCAACAAGTCAGGTTCCAAACAGAAATATCAGTTCATTTTTCTGCATTTGTTTTTTTCCCCAATACCAAATATCACAGGGACACGGAAATACTAGAGATTTGACAATGTAAATGGCAAAAGCAAACTTGTACTGAGGCTGAAGGAAAGAATCGGTGGGGTATCTTAGCACCCACCCAAGGAACACATAATTGGTAGCAGAGGTTATTCTCAGAGGCTGGATGAAATCAGAGAAAAGACACCCTGTCTGACCTTTGCTAGAACATTTCAGAAGCGAAACAATCCAATGAAGAATGCTTTCAATAACAATGGTGTACAAAAGTAAATGAGCTCTCTTTGATCAGAGTGGTGGAACTAGGTAACCGAATCTGCAGCAAGCTATTGAAATATGCAACAATTAAGGGGCCCTTCAAGTTGACTTCAACAGCTGGCCCGAAGTTGAAAAAAAAAAGACAGAATTCAATCCTACACGCTAATGATTATTTAACAGATGTGGAAATCCCTCTCCTCTCCCTCCCCTGTCTTAAAGAATGTCAAGATGCATTTTCTTTAAAGAAGAATACTCCAGATATCTAATCCATTTATGCATGCAGGGCGGAAACGTGTTTTCTCTGCTTTATTAAATAGAAGGAATTCTGGCTGTCTGAAAGGGGACTCAAAGAGGTAGTGCGATTTAAGACAGTATGAAAACATCCTGATAAGGGGTGACTGGCGTTGGGACCACTGACTTCAAAGGAGTGCAGCAACTTCAGATCCTCCCTGGATGGATTCAAGTTTATAGGCTTTTCTTTAAAAAAAAAATTCTAACATTCAATAACCAACCCAGGTGCACTGCTACGTCATGATCCTCGGAGAAAACTCGATTTGCTTCAACTAGGGAAGCTTCTCAGTTATTGGTAGTCATGAGGTAGGGAAATGGTTAAAATTCACACATGATTTAGTGCATATCTTCAGTCTTTACAAACAATATGCTGCCTTGGAGAACTAACTGAATTATTATTTTCTCAGCATTCTGGATTTTATTATCTTGGAGATTAGAAAAAAGAAAACATCTGGACAGTGGGGGTAAATAAAACAAGTGCCACTCAAAAAGTGTAACTTCACCAGGAATATTTTTATAATTATGCTTATTCCTTTAGAATGTGCATTTCATAACTGTGCTGTGGAGATGTGTAGAATGATATAACTAAACATATTAGCACAACTGTACTGTTTCATTGTATTGATGCCCTAGTTATGTGTGAGGACTAACAGAAACCAGAAGTTTTCACGCACTTGTGAGTAAAAACTGAAACCAAATGGGAAGGTTTCAAATATGGAGAGAGAGAGAGAGAGAGAGAGAGAGATAAGCCTGCACACACTCATTTAGGATACTTAAACTATCATGCTACACGGTGCTATTAAGAAACAAATAGAAAACAGAAACAAATAGAAAAGCCAGGAGAGGGAATAAGCTTACATATTTAAAAATTGCCCTCACCCAGAAATATTTGACATTTCTGTAAAGCTAAAACAAGAGGAAAAACAGATGTTTTGTCATTGCAGGAGTTCTGCAGATCACCTAGCAGATGGAGGACATGTGTGTTGATGGCTTCTTTTATAGATTTCAGAGCTGGAACCAAAGCCATGCTGTCATGCCCGGGCACTTCAGGCATTCATTAACTCACGAAGCAAATATGTACTAAATATTTACTACGTGTCATGAACCGTAGTAGTCTCATGGTTACTGGAAGAAATAAACCCTGGAAAGAACTGGAGCTGCTTGGTGTGCTAAGGAGAAGAAGCGTGTGCGGATGTGTATTCCAAGGTTTGTTGGAAGGCTATTCTTTAAAAGAATCAGTGGATTTGTTTCCTGGAAGTGAAAGGGAGCCATTCAGGAGGGCCATAAGAAAGAACTTTACAACACTCTAAGCTGGCTGAAAGTCGAGCAAACTGCCTCATAAAGCAGCTAATCCCTATTCAATGGTTCAAAGTAACATTGGAAAGTCACATGCGAGGGGCCATTATAGGACATATTACAGAACCACTTGAAGGCCTACGATTAGGCCTTTTCCATCGGAAGGTCTTTATGACTATATGCTTCACGTAATGTGTCCATCCAATCAACTGGTGTGAGAAGACATCAGAGCAGAAACAAAAGCTAGCAGGAAGGCTACGATAGCAGCTGAAATGAGAAGTCATGATGCCCTGAAGGATGGAGATACCTCTGGGAATAGGGGATGGGCATATGGTATTTGAAACGAAAAAAAATCAATGATACAAACTGACCACACTGAAAAGGTTTCTCACGCAATAAAGGCTTGAAGAACTATGCGATCTTATTAAGATATTTTGAGTCAATTTGTTCCCCGAGCATATGCCTTTCACACTGAAGGTACTTATCACATATTTGTTTTCTTCCCATTTTTTGACTTGTCTCAGATCAAAAGATAATTATAATCTGTGTGAGTGACTCATCTCTGCATCAGTTAAAAGCCAGATAAAGCGAGTATACCTTGGTATAGCATAGCATTCTTTTTTTTTTTAAAGAAAATATTTATTTATTTATTTGAGAGAGAATGTGTGTGTGTGAGAGGCAGGTAGAAAGAGAGAGAGAGAAAGAGAAAATGGGTTCGCCAGGGCCTCCAGCCTATGCAAATGAACTCCAGACACATGCACCATCTTGTGCTTTACGTGGGTCCTGGGGAATTGAACTCGGGTCCTTCTGCTTTGCAGGCAAATGCCTTAACCACTAAGCCATCTCTCCAGCCCCTAGCATAGCATTCTTATCAAGATCAAGTGGCATGAGCTATTTAAAACTTTTCTTTTTAATTTAAAGGGAAGGTAATTTAAAAATATTATGGAATTCCGTGAAGTGAAAAGTGAAAGATTAATCCCTCCAACATCTTAGATTGTGGGATAACTATATTCAGAGATTAATATTTCAAATATGAATCCAGGTTCCGTCCCATCACCAGCCATCTTTTCGCCTGTGCCTTTCTGCGATGAGGAGTGCCTTAGAGAAAAGCCGCTTAAAGTAGAAGATGCAAAGTGTAAGTGAAGAAACTGTTGGTATTTGAGTTTCAAATGTTCAGACTTGTGCAAGGAGCAAGGAGGCTGTCAACTCGTGAGGATTCTGGACTGATTTCTCTGCCCCCTGAGACTTGACTAAGATTTCGGGATAGGAAAAACTAGTATTAATTAAGAAAGGTGTTGATGTGTTCAGAAGGAGCTTTGTTCCATGTTGCCTCCCACTCTGACCCTACCAGGTCGGATAACTGAAAAATAATAAAAAGAAAAACCCAAGAGGGGTGATGTTTTATCCCCCTCAGCATGACAAAGCAGTGTAAAATCAAGATGACCCCCCTACCGTGCTTTATTAGACAGATGGAATTCAGAAATTCTTAAAGAGACAACCCACTCCTGCCTCCAGCCTTCCCCATGCCCAGCGTCATAGTGACACCTTGGGCATGGAAATGACCCAGAGAGGAATTCAGAAAGGTCTTTGATTCCAGTGGTCTTAGGAGGAAAAAGCTCATGACCACCAGAGAGGCCTCAGTGATGAAGTATGAAGACAGACACTGAAAGCCAGAGGAACAGAGTGGCACATGCATCTGGAGTCCATTTGCAGTGGCTGGAGGCCCTGGTATGTTCTCTCTCTCTCTCTCTCTCTCTCCCTCCCTCCCTCCCTCCCCCTCCTCCTTCCCTCTCTTCTTTAAAATAAACAACTATTTAAACATGTTTATGCCTCAGCTTGCAAAATTGCTGAGAATAAGTGACTCCTGTGTGCTTTGCCTTGAATAGAACATCTAAACTCTCTCAGAGAATCTGGAGAAAAAAAGGGATAGAAAGAACGTAGGGGCAGAAGTGTGGAGAGGAGGGCTGCGGATGGTGGTCTTCTCGATATGACAGGGCCATGAGACTCATGAATTCCCAGCATTCAATGGTTTCTGGTACATGATAAGACTGTCACTATGTCAGTATTTCAGCACAAGTGGGAGAAGGGTTCATATGGCCTCACACCTCCCAGAGTAGCAGATGGTGTCAGGTTCTTCAGTGGTGAAGCCACTGGGAAGCTGCCCATTCCAACACCTGATAACAACCCTAATTTACTCCAGTGGTTCTAAGGCTCACTGAAGAAAGATGAGGATTAATGGTGAAGAAGAAGGAAGCCCATTGGAGACAGAAGACGATGACAGAGTAATTGGGGTGGATATGGTCAAAATCCATTATCCATCTATCTATCTATCTATCTATCTATCTATCTATCTATCTATCTATCTATCTATCTATCTATCTATCATCTACCAGAAAGTGTTAGTGATGAAAAAAATAATTTGTAAAGTTTAGAATGTTTGTGTTTTCTTTAGAAAAATATTACACCTTGGTACAGGAACTCATAAATGTAGAACTCTAGCAAAGTAAAACTGTAAAGATAGGAAAATGAAAACATACATAATCTATATACCCATATCCATTTTTGAATTCTTTTTTTTTTACACACGGATTGAGTCACAATTGAGATCATATTGGATCGTTTAGTTTTGTGATTTTTCATATATGTGTTATGTCATGGCATTAAATATTTGGAAGCATTTTCCAAACAGTAAAGACCTGTGAAGCTATGATTTAATTCACTTTTATTTAGGCATTATTTATGTATTATAAAAACTTGTGGCTTTGTAATATGTATTCACAAAATTACCAGCCATTTTAATACTATATTTATGAGCTGCACATTAAAAATCAATTGTCTATAATAACAAACCTAAGAGTTGGGTGGGCATTATCCAATCCGGATTGAGAACTTTTCCATCAATTCTAATTCAAGTCTATCTTCTTATGTTCTGCCCTTTCAATTACTACTTACAACTATCAAATCCTCCCTGCCTCTTGAGTTTGCCTAGTATTTCTCTTACTATTTGTAGACAGAAACAGCAAAGGATGAACTTAGGTGTCCCCTACACCAAACGATGCCTTCCTTGTCCAGGAAAAGTTCTTTGCCTGTGGGTGGGAGTGATGAATGTGGCCTCACCTATACTACTTTTAAAATATGTACAAATGTCAACTCTGATTTTAAATCAAATGGAGAGATACTTCCTACAGTACTGTCTTCCCGGACAAGAAGCGTCTTTACCCATTTCCCTTTCCACCAAAAAGCGGTTTGTTATATTTTCACTGGTGAGATGTTCTCTGTTCTTCCTCTCCCATTCAGCTTTTGTTCATCTCAGATGCCCTACGCCCTCGGCCCCTTGTGCCACCATCCACATTGCTGCTGGATTTGTGATGTCAGCCCCTGGGAATGGGAGAAGCAGCATGTCACAGATGTGATACTTGTCAGTTTTATTCCTGCTGCTCCTGAGAAAGAAGCCCTTTGTTCAAGGACAGCGCAGGCATGACCACCCACTGATGGAATGAACCAGCAGGCTAGAACAAGGACACCCTGTCTTGACTCCCAGGAACCCTCTCTCCCCAGCCAGGCTTGGCATGTGCCCATGCTTGTCACTTCTGCTGGCGGGACTGGAAAAATCTGTTTATAGGAGAAGTGGCAACAGAACTCAATACTTGGGAATAACCAAAGTTTGAAATGTTAAATGGATTGATCACCTGCAGAATAAAATCCATTTTCAGTTCAACAATAAAGAAATCTAATATATATATATATATATATGTAAAGTATTAATAGTTTCCAATTTTTAGCTTATCTTTTTTTGCTTTTTAATAAGTGTGTGCATGTGTGAGTATATGTGTCTTTCATTAAACTACTTTTGAAATTTAAATTTTAGTAACAGTCTCTTGAATGATAATGCTGCCAGGACTGAGCTTTCTCTCTCTCTCTCTCTCTCTCTCTCTCTCTCTCTCTCTCTCTCTCTCTCTCTCTCTCTGTGTGTGTGTGTGTGTGTGTGTGTGTTGTATTGTTTAGGGAAGGGAGTAACTCAGTAAAATGTATAGAGATTCCTAATTCTCCATTTCTCAATTAAATTTGAATGTTGTAAAGTAATTCTGACTGAAATTAAATGAAAAGTCAACAGTGCAGTGAAATTTTTTGTAGAAAGAATTCAGCAAAACGTAGGCATTATAAAAATAGTAAAAGAATATTCCTTAAAGTTCATATAGGATTCTTACACAAGAAACACATTTTTCTTCAAATTCTGTCTGTCCTATTGCATTTTTCTGGCTTTACTATTAGAAAAAAAAATCTTGCAAAAGCAGGTAACTTTGGGGGAAGTAAATCAAAATCCTGAACAGAACAAAGGATCTATTGATTAGTGGTTATAATTTTATTGTAATTAGCCCAAAGTAGCTTAACCTAAGCAACAAAAACAAAGAAACTCCTTATTTCTATGGAAAGAAGAAAACGTATTTCTTCCGGGACTCTTTAGAGAAATCTTAGCAGTCTATCACTTCTGACAAATTTAAAAAATTCTCTCCAGTTCATTCTACTGTTTACAGGATTAATTCCTACATACGGTAAGCATAAGTATTAGTAACCTCTAAGCTTGCTTTAAAATTCTAAGTTCATGTAAATACTACAATGTTGTTTTTCTGGATAGATAGAAAGAGGTTGGTTTCCTTAAAAAAAAAATCAAAACTAAACTATGAAGAAAAGACAAAGGAAGGCAAGAAAGGAAACAAAACCGGAAAGTCCAGGAGTGATGGTAAAGACAATCTAAGTAGGAAGGAGACTTGGGGGTCACACCTTGGAGAATTATGATGTCAACTGAATTCCCTTAAATTCCAAGCCTCATTGATTATGCCTTAAATAACCAACAGGGCTGGACCAGTGAGGGTGTCGACATTATTTCACATTACAATCTTGGATATGATACTTTTCCTCTAGGGAAACTATCAATTTTACCCTCTTTAGAATTATAGTGCCTCAAAGAAGGAAGTATTAAAGCACTAATGTCTCTGGGAGAAGCATAAAAGCTGATTTATATCTAATAATGAATCTGAACACGGGTCTGAGAGCCGATGCTACCAAAATACAGAAAGACTGTTTACATTAGGAGAACTACTTTAACGTGTGCTATTTTGTACAATAGGATACTAAGATTAAAACAGTTGTTTTTCTGTGAGTGTGCCTATGTGTGTTCATTGCAAGGATGAGGTTAAACCCAACTGCCCTTACTGAGGAATGGTTACCGAGGCTATTTATGCATTTGTAATCCATTTCTTCTTCCTCAACTGATGTACAGTTTCTTTAAGAAAGAGCATCTCTCAGCCTTGCCATTTTTATCACCTTCATCTAGAGAGCCTGCTGGCAAATCAGCAGCATGTCAGAAATGGGCGAGGAACATGAAGATCTACGTGTGAATTTCAGGAAGCCCAATGCTCCTACCCTGCCGTATATTTTTGGCCACTAAAACACTGAAAGTACTTAGCTCCGACACCCCATGTTGTGCATCTCATCTCAGTAGCAATTACTGCTTGAGTCCAGCTGTAAAAACCTGATGGAGATGCTGTGCAGATTCAAAGAACCAAAAGCACAATTCATTAGGAGCGCTTCACTGGTTTTCTGTAGCGGCTTGGCTCCGGGCATGTACTGACAGGGCAGGGTCAGTCCATTCTCTCCCCTTCCCCACTCCATCCAGGACACACTACTGAAAAGTAACCCAGAAACTCAAGATTACCCTGCATGCCACTTCAACCCTTCTGCAATACTTGAAAGGGAAATCAGATTGTAGCCACAGATGAAAGCACCCGTAGGCACCAGGAAAAGCATCCGAAGCCTCTCTGCAATCCTCTTTCCCTACTCTGAAGAAGCCCAATCAGATGAAGCATGAAGGAGGGTTGCAGGGTGCCCAGAGAGCACTAAAAACCTGCCTGCACAGGTGGGCATGGGGGCAACTTGTTTTCAATATCCAGAAAGCCTTTCCACATCCAAACCATTCCATGCCAGAAGGATCCCATCGGGTTAGCAGAAATTCTGGTTTGCAGCCTGTGTATGGTGGCTCCAGAGCAGCTGGAGGTGGGTGGGGAGATCAGAAGTGGGTGCAGCCATGGGGAGAAATGTGAGTGTGCACCTGTCTGTCCCAGGTGCCAGAGGAGAGACTGTGGGGTTTGAACTCCAGCCCCTGGACTCCAGTGCCCTGCGGGCTCTTTGAGCATCACTAGCCAGAGACAATGTGCAGATTAAAGACAGCAGGGGCCCAAATCATCAATAAGGAAGACGATTAACACAGGATTCATATGAGATCCTGCTTGGGTTTCTTTGTGGATGATGGCTCACTTGTTAGCCCAAATAAGACCCTAGTTCTTTTTGTGCGTACATGCTAATATTAAGAGCCAAGTCCTAGCACATGCAGAAAATCAAATACATTATAATTTATCTATGAAGATTCTGAAGTATAGTCCTCAGTTTATAGAAATGATTGGATGCAGAGTTGGCATATGAACAATAGTCAGGATCCCAGAAATAAATGATCCGATCATTCTGTAGGGTTGATAATATCCTTTGAGATCTATAGTCTGAGCTCACTAATATACACAGGAGTAGTATGTGAGAGCAGAATCATCAGATGTGGTGTTCAGTAGATAGGTGAAGTCATTTCATTCTACCTCCTACACAAGGTCTTACTACTAATAGAATCTGGGACAATACACTGTAGAAAAGAGATAACATCTGGCAGCCATATATGGCAACTCGTTCTGCCCACATGTTCCGTGTGCAGTATAAAAACCTGGCTGTTGGAATAAATAGTGAGGTTCATTGACTGATCACCACTTTTAAAGTCAGCCTTCCCTCCTCTTGTCCCTGGCTTAAGGACACAAATGTTACAAGTACAGACACACAGTATATATACACATTTTTCCTCCCAGCAGGTCAGGATACTTAGATATGTCCACCTGTTATGCCTTTCTCTTCTGCTTATTTAATAGCAGGTGCTGGGCAGGGGATGCAGTTCAGTTGTTAGTGTGCTTGCCTAGCATGTAGGAAGTCCTTTGGTTCAACTCTCATCACCACATAAACCATGTGTGCTGTTGACAGCTGTGATTCCAGTACTTGGGAAGTAGTGGCAGGAATATGAGAAGTTCATCCTTGCCTTCAGGCCAGATTGGGATAAATGAAAAACTAAACAAACAAACAAACAAAAACAAAACAAAACAAAAACAACCACCAACTAACCAATAAACCAACATCCAACCCAAACCAAAGCAAAACAAAATCAGCACAAGGTTGATCCCAAAAGACATGGACCAAGGTCATTTCAAAGTCTGCCTTACAATAAAATGTTACCATATCCCAAATTAATTCAACAAATTGGGTTATTGGGAAGAGGGAAGAAGACATTTGTGAAGGACTTTTACCTTCGATAAGTAAAATCTTCAAGAGACACGTTACTGTTCTCCAAATTTAGTTTTTCATCGATTCCTTGGGACAATTTTTCTTTATGAATAGGACACTTTGCATTTATGAATTCTACTAACCAAATGATTTCATTAATTACTCTGTTGCATTCAATTTTGGAATAGTTGGCCGAGTTGAGATTGGAATGCAATAAACTATGCCTGAATGGTCTGTTTACTCCACTGCAAGTTACAAGGAAAACACTTTCTCCTTAAAGGACTTGTCTCTTTGAAATGCGCAGAGTGGCAAAAAGCCAAGGGAAGCTGGTGCTTAAGCAACCACGACTGAGCAGTGCCTGTGTGCATTTCAATCTCAGCCAACCGAAGTAAATGTTATTGGAGCTTTTGTGCTGTAAAATTGCAGCTTTCATGCCCACTGCATCCGACAATAGGTCTACTAGGAAGGAGGGAGGTTGTTGTGCCTTCCAGCCAGATTTTTACATTCCTAAGAACAGGGCCATGAAGTAGGCTAAAAACATCAGTAGCTCTTAATGGGCTAGGGATAAAGAAGCTGAAGTTGGTGGTGCATCTGGACAGAGACACTACATAGAAAAAATAAAGTAGTGCTGGCATTTCAGCATTAAGCATTGAGATGGGAAAGTTAAAAGTCTTAAGTGTTTATATACACACACATTCTGGGTGACTGAAATTTTGATTATCAGAAAATTGTCAAAATAAAATTTATAAATCATGAAATCAAGATAACAAATGCATCAGAGCATTTTGAAGGGTCACAGTATAAGATTTGTCACTCAGTTTTTCTGTGACACAGAATGTACTCATTTCATTTGCTTTTTGATTTTGAAGGAAGGCTTTTCCCAGGGCTGGGGTAGGACCCTGGATCTCATACACCCAGGAAAGCACTTATTACTGAACTGTATTCCCAGTGCCCATCTTTAAACACTTGCAATAAATGCATACATTTATTTCTCATGTTGTAGTTTAAAATATATTTAACTCTCAAATTCATGTTTAAGCACCAAGTCATTCAGATAACTATTTCCTTCAAATATAACATTTTTTAAAAGCATCTGTGGTTATGACCAATGAACCATTTTTGTTTCGGAATTTATACTAACCTAATGTTTGCTATATATACATAATAGATTAAGTTCAAACTAGTACTGTAGTTCATGGGGAGACAAGAGTGAAATCGTATTTGAATTTAAAATAAAAATCTTTCAGATAGGTCTCTGGTGATCCCAACATATAAGTTTACACTAAATATCAGAAAAGAACAGAACTGAACAATACTGAAAGATGTGGAATCAAATTTGCCTGGTTAGTCATAGGCTAATTCTATTAAGATGGTTTGTTAGGTTAATTACGCCTTTCTTTCTGGTTGCCATCCACGTTCAGCATGCACTCACAGGGCCATTAATGGGAGGTAGTAAGTCACCATGTTCACTGCTTCCTTCCTTCCTTCCTTCCTTCCTACCTTCCTTCCTTCCTTCCTTTCCTCCCTCCCTCTTTCCTTCCTTCCTTCCTTCCTTCCTTCTTTCCTTCCTTCATTCCCTCCCTCCCTCCCTCCTTCCTTCCACCCCTCCTTCCTTCCCTCCTTCCCTCCCTCCTTCCTTCCTTCCTTCTTTCTTGGAAGAACAGAGATATTACTACATTGTATGTTGAGGCATAAAGAAATAAAAAATGGGCTGAAGAGATGGTTCAGCGGTTAAGGCACTTGCCTCCAGTGCCTAAGTCCCCGGGGTTCAATTCCCCAGGACCCACATAAACCAGACCCCCCTCTCTCTGCTAGAAAATGAATAAATAAAATATAAAATAAATAAATAAATAAAAAGAGACCACAATACTTCAACCTCCCTATTTGCCTTTTCTTAACGTCTCAAGCTGCTCACTGTTTTGGTTTTAGAAACAGTGAAGGGAAAAAGTAATGTAAATAAAAAAATGGGGGGAGAAACTTAAAAAGAAAAGAAGTGGAAACAGAGAATCAAAGCTGCACAGAAGACAAATTCTATACTGCTCCTCCCGTGCACTGATAATACCATGATGCAGTGGGCTTCGTATCACATGCTTTACATTACTTTTTTTCTCTCTGTGGTTTTTAAACAAAACTGCTACTTAATAATCCTGTGACCTTGTGCAAGTTGTTTAACCTTTTGGTGACACATATTCTTCATTTAGAAAACAAGGCTAAGACACCAACTCCTCAGGGTGAGGAAGGATAATTTAAATACTACGTATATATCAACACACACACACACACACACACACACACACACACACACACACTGCTTGATCATACCAGGCATCAAATAAGTGATTGTTTCATTTTTTCCCATTTCTTGATGCATCCACATTACTAACATGTAAGAAAATTTA
>PVHP010018475.1:0-12500 GCA_004024765.1 Zapus hudsonius | reverse complement strand
TTGAGCCATCTTCCCAACCTCCAGAAGGTTTTTAACGTGGAAAAAAATTAAGGCCTTCCTGGCAGTTAGTGTTAGGCTCCCAGGGGAAACTGATCAACGACAGCTGGAGTAAATAGAAACCACTGACATGAAACACAATCTGTGGCCACGAGTAGGCTGACCACACCTCTTACTGAAAGAGAACAGCCAACCAAGAAAGGAGCACTTGTGCAATGGAGGAGCCTGGGCCTGGGAGAGACAATCAACAGCTTTCAAATTCGGCCAAATTTTCCACTTAGTGAGGGGGAGCCCTTGTCTGGAACTTGGGATTCATGGTGATAGGCACCGGATCCCATACTCTTGGGCTCCCAAGACAAGATGCACTAGGCGAGCGACTGATGGGGAGGCTTCTAAAAATAGAATCTAGGTAATCCAGAAATGTGTATATTTGTTAACCTATACTGATCTCACTCTCCGATGGAGATTGTGTTTGTATTTTTCAAGATGCAGCGAGAGAGCTGGGGCCCATCTAACCCTACCAACCGACCCTAGGCAGATAGCTGAGATCCTGGCAAGAGAGGAGCCACCACAGTCATATCCTGGAGGATCCATATGGAACCCTGCAGTGAATAATGGGATGAACAAGGGACCCACAGCCACAGCCATTCAATCAACACAGGATAAGCCAGGGTGACAGAAACCAATGATTTTTGACACAAAGACCCCTAAACTCACAACCTTAAAACAGCCTTAATACTCATCCACCACAACTCAGGGAACTGAGCGGAAGAGGGGGCGGAAAGATTGTGAGAGCCATGGTGGGGGAGATTATCCAGAGACATCGCACCCCTGAGTAACAACACACTAGGGCCAGGAAAACCGGGCTGAATACTAGGTTATCCATGGTCCCCTGCCACAAGGATTGATCCAGACAGCCCACAGAGGAGGATATCCAGCTGATTGGGGATGGGGAGGGGGAGCATCGGGGAATTGGGGATAACAACTCATTGTTTGCCCACTAAATAATGTAACTCATTATGGACAATAAAAAATTTAGGCCTTCCTAAAATAGTACTGAATATTAGATTTCCATGGCTATCTGTGAAGGAATCAGACATAAAATTGTTCATTTGGCGAAGAGGAAAGACTGAGTTAAGGGCTCTTATGCTTTGAGGAAAGTTGGCACCTGAAGTGAATGAGCTTTAACATTAGAGGCTTTGAAATAAGTTAAGTCACAAAGCAGATGGACTCTAACTCTCCATTTTCTTTGAAGGTTTAGTTAGATCCTGACCCAGGTGGATCAAGTTGTTGTGGTACAAAAAAATAATAATAAAAAAAAAGCCTTTCAGGCTGACAGCAAGAGTGTTTGCTTTCCAAACCTAGATGAGAAGGAATTAACTCTTAACAGACATCTTCCCTGTCGATTTGCAACTGAGCAATACAAATGAGAAATTTAAAAAATCACCTTTAATTATTTAAAGGATCAAAACTTCTGCTCATAAGTAAACACATTTTAATTTTTCTAATGACTTCTTAAAGTTGTAAAAGGAAGATTGGGAATAGAGGTCAGTGTTAGGGCTCTCATCTAGCATGCACGAGGTCCTGGGTTCAATTCTCAGGACTAGAAAAAGAAAATATCGTGAAAGTAAATTGGGGCTGGAGAGATAGCCTAGAGGTCAAGGTGCTTGCCTGCAAAGCCTAATAACCCAGTACCCACAGAAACCTGGATGCATGTTTCTGGAGTTCATTTGCAGCAGCTAGAGGCCCTGATGTGCCCATTCTCTCTCTCTCTCTCTCTCTTTCTCTCTCTCTCTCTCTCTCTCTCTCTCTCTTTCTCTGCTTGCAAATAACAAAATATTTTTTTACAAAATATTTTTTAAAATGAAAATTAGAATATGTTTATCACAAGATGACCCTCTCTGTAACTGTTAATTCTTACTAATTTATCCTCACACATGCCCTGAATCCAAGTATCAGCTCTCACTTTGTCATGTTCTATAATCTTTGGAAGAACAACAAAGAAATTTAAATATTCTTCTTTAGTGGAGCCCTAAATACAGTTAAGGCTTAGCTTCAGGGAACAAAATACACTTTATATAGCTGTACAATGTCGGGAGCACACTCATTAATAGGACTCATAGTAAAATAACTCACATGATCTTTAATCTTCAAGTAAAACCTAAATATCTTGTCATAAGGTAGAATCGTTCTACTGTTTTCTTTCTCATCTTTGACCAACTAGGACCAGATGGTCACCCTCTATTACATGTTCAAAAATGATTAACACACCTCCCTTTGGCTTCTTTCCTCTCTACTAAATAATTCAGTTCTTCTTGAGTTTTTTTTTTCTCCCACACATGAGTCTCATTTACTAATGCGTTAATTAGCTTGGAGGCTCTCAGAACACTCTTCAAGTTCAGAATAGTGCAGCAGAACTGAATCCTGAAAAGGCCCGACCAATGCAAAACACAGTGTTTAAATATCGCATTACCAGCAGAGTTTGTTGGGATGGGAACCAAGTCTTTGAGTCTTTGCTGTAGCCAATACAGAAGCAGATGCTCCATAAATGATGAATGAATGGGTCAATCATCACTGCTACCCCACAGGTCACTTACCACCAGAAAGGAGAGCAAGAGTTAGGGTTTGGTTGTTACTTTTAAGTGATGGTGGGGGACAGGGAACAAGGTAACACTGGGAAAATTGCTGCCAAGGCCCAAGCTGATGTACAGTCTTGTCCCAGATGTCACCTATCATTTAACTTTGAAGACAACAGAAGATGCCACCTTACAATACCTGTGCATGGTTATCCAATTTTACATCCTGAACAGGGGCTCACATAAAGTATTGTAGAACAGTAATGATATTTTGGCCGAGTCTCTTTAAATTGTATTTACATCTTTATTTTATCTTTGCATTATTGTTACTCTTTTCATACATTTTATAATCGGCACATTGTGTTTTATGAGAACTATTTCTAATGGTTTGAAAAGTCATTTCTTAATACATATTCACTTCAATGAGCTTGCACTAGTTTAAACAGTCATCCTGCCTCCCTCTGCTTCACGTTTCCTTAAAAAAATGGTTTTGAGAATAAACTGAACATTAGTGTAAACCTTAAAGTCCGAAAAAGTGGGCTGGTAGCCTGCCTAAAAGAAAAAGATTGATAGATTTTGCCTTCTCTTATAGAGAAAAGATGAAATATGTCTGTCTGTCATCAATCTATCATCTGTCATCTATCTATCTATCTATCTATCATGTATCTATTTATCTATAATCTATCTATCTATCTATCTATCTATCTATCTATCTATCTATCTATCTATAATCTATCATCTATCCATCTATCATCTATTTAACTATCTATCATCTATGTATCTATCTATCATCTATCTATCACCTATCATCTATTAAGCTATCTATCTATCATCTATCATGTATCTATTTATCATCTATCATCTATCTATCTATCTATCTATCTATCTATCTATCTATCTATCTATCTATCTATCATCGATATAACTATCTACAATTTTAAAAGAACTTAGCACCTTTAACCATCTCTCTACTGACTGACTCCTTGAATAACTAACTTGTTCAGTCCTTGTGATAGAAGGGAAATGGACATCTTTCCTGCTTAGTCCTCAGCACCTCAGGATGGTTCCATTCAACCAGCACTGGCTCAGTAGCTGCTGTGAGTCAGGGAATATATGAACCACGAGCTTACAAAAAGAGACACCTTTAACTTTAGCATCAAATAGTTCACATTAAGGGAGGATAGAGTTATAGTGATAAAAGATCTTCTACATATCTCCAGTTAGAATTTCCAACATGTTTCTAGTGATATTGAAGATTCAAGAAATCTGAAAGAAACACTTTAAGCAAGCCTCAGAGACTAACAAAGACAGAATTAAGTTTTCACAGAACAAAGTCAAGAGTGAGTCTGCCAGATACTGAAATGAACATCTGGAAAGGAGGTTGTCACCAGAGAGAAAAGACAGATTTGTTACCACCTGAGGGAAGGGACACAGCTTTATTAGAACACCTGAGAGAATAGAAGAAAAGGAGTGACCCCAGAAGACAGTGCCAGTCATGACATTATTTTGTAGATTAGATCGCCACAAACAGATTGAAATATATAACTGCTTTTCATTGATTTTGTGAATCAAAGTAGGCTCGAATTTTAAAATTCTGTATTTAAATTTAACAATCATTTACATACACACATACATACATATATAATCCCTTAAACTAATCGAGAAAGTGCCATTTTCTGGTCTGAATCACAAATTAGCCATTAATGCTGACTTGTATAAATTTAAAATTTCCAAATCATCTTATTGGTCATCTTGGTCACTTTCCTAAAATTTATATTTTGTAAAATAGTAAGTGCTGGATTTGCATAGAATTTTTTAATAAAACATTTATCTATTTATACATGTACGATTCCTATCATGCCCAGGCAGGATTTTCCATTTTGATTTCCCCCCTCCATATAAAAATACAAATCGCGAATCCTGAATGAAACCAAGATTTCTGATTTCCTTTGCCTAGATGTGTTTCTCTGTAGCCAGACAAACTTTTAAGAAAGAAAATGGCAGATTTATAATTAGACCGCAGTACGCTTTCTTCCAAAGCACTCCCTACCCTGATGTTCTCAGCCATACTTGACAGATTAGAGATAGCCTATGTTTCTTTGTATTATTCTTCTGGAGAAGAATGCACAATATTTTCAAAGAAAATGCTTCGGAAAGGATCTCAAAAGTGAAGAAAATTAAGCAAAGAAAGCACTTCAAAGGCGGACTGCTCAGGAGAAAGTGCTGAGCCCTGGAAGCGTGACCAGGACAATTGTGGGACATTTCTGTGGCTCTCAGGGGCCGACAAGCCTAACATTTGCCTTCCTGCTCTCCCCAGAACCCACCTAACACACGGTCCTAATTTGAGAAACACTGGCGGCTAAGCACTTAAAGAGCTCTGAAATCCCACGAGATGAGCCAGAAAACTCCAACAGCACACTCCTTCCTATCCAAAGGGATTTTTATGCTATTACAGACTCCATCTTAGAATGGTAACTTCTCCACTCAACTTTTATTGGAAATGAGTGCAAAGAAAATATTTAATTTTCACAAGTGTTTCACAAATCACGACTTTGCCTCTGAATAGGATTCGTTTTTTGTTGTGAACATTTTGGTGTACAATCAGTGTGCTAACATTCAGCTTTTTTTTGTAACATCTACCAGTGTGCATGAGTGTGTGTACACACATGCCTGTTTCCTATATCACATATAAACACACACACACCTCAGAATATCACCCAGTTCTTGGGAAATAAAAAGAAATGTCATGTCACCAGACATAATAAAATTCTCTCTAGGGCCAGACATTTAAACAATTCTCTCTGATCTCCCATCTCCTCGCTTGCATCATTGCTTGGCTTCAAAGTAAACGAGGGAAGGTATATCATTTCTGCCACTTATTTTGCAAAAGCAAATGACAGATCTGTTAGAAAATATCATGAAGCACTCATGAAAATTAGAGTCTAGTTGCCATGGTAAGAGACAGACGTGGGGTAGGAAAGGGAGATGGTACCGAAAAATACTGTGAGAGTTACTGAGAAGGATTTCAGGGAGTGCTGATGTGTCTGTTTTAAAACTTGACTGAAAATCAATAGAGAAGGAAGAGTCTACAGCGACCTTGGGCTCAGTAGGAAATTTTGCAACGGATCATGGTCTACACCTATTTTAAGTTACGTGAGGTGGTACTGCCAACAGTAATGCCTCAAGTTTGCCATCTCTGGGGAACAGCATCTACATCAAATGTCTAATCAATGACTGGCAGAATCAACAGGCTCCCCTGAGGTGAGGCACAGAAGAGACATGGCTCCCCAAGGCAGCTGGAGGCATGCTCAGTGTGTTCCTCGGTTGCCACGCCAAGGTCTTAGCAATCTATGTTGGTATCAAGAGTTTCAGGGTCCCGAAACTTGTCTGCATGTCTGCTGTGAATACTGTGCCATCCTGCAAGTATCTCCTGTTCTTTTTTTAAACAAAAGGAAGTTGTGTTTGGATTGGAGCAATTCTGAGAAGTGAGTGAAAGTTGGTCTCCATTTCTCTTCCAGTATTTGGAAAGAGAATCTTTTTTTTTTCCTTTTCTCTTACTTTTTCTCTTGTTCTAAAAGAGAGAAGTCACAATTGATTGGATTAGGAAAGGAAAACTGGATGCTGACTTAAAGCACTTTTTGCTTCTCAGAGCTTTCCTAAATATCTGTAATTATAAAATATTCTGTGACAAATTTAAACATGTACATATCAAATTTAAATTATAACTTGGATTTTTTTTTACATGATGTGAAACAGAGAATTTAGGAAAATTGTGAAAGCTGAGCCCTGTCTCCTTCTTTCCATGAAATGGAAGGGAATGAAAACAGTATCCATGCATATCACATTGGAGAATCCTGGTAGTGTACTTAGCATTTGGCATCAAAACAGCCTGGATGAAATCAGCACTTAGCAACCACCTCTGGTTGTCATGGAGATTGGATGAGGTGGAGGGGAATGTATATATGTTTGATAACTGATGGATTAGATGGAGATGACATGGTGGGAACAGGGGAGGGGAACTATGAAATTTAAATATGGATTAGTATATTTTCTAAGGGAGAATATACAGGCTCATTCTTTCATTTTGAAGAACGTTAGCTATTAACATTTAATAGTCATGAATTGATATTCATGGTAGCATATAAACAATTTACCAAATAGCTGAATAATACAATGAGAAAAATTATCTGTAATCTAGTTTTAAAATATACCCATAAAACATTTAGTCTATTTTTTATTATCAGTGACCTTAAGGAAATCTGAAATTAAGTGTTTTTTAGTGTGTTCAGGACTGTGAAGGGAGGGATGTTTACTTTGCAAACACACATACTTGTAGCATTCCTCTCTTTTATCATAATTCTTAGCTCTAATAAACAAACAGACAGATGTAAGGAGCTACAGGTCAAGACCGTTGCTTGGTCATGAGAATTAATCACATGAGGTACATGAAAAATTGGAAGAGGAGATATTCTTTTTTTTTTCAAAATAGGCAGATTCAAAATTACCAACACATAGGATTAATTTTGCAAATACATACATGATGAAAACCTATAATAAAATAATTTTATATATTAAGATATATATATATGCAGATTCTGATCTGGACAGTTTTTGAAGCAATCTGTGCTAATTAGGGGAAGGACATTTATACAATGTTTTCAAAAAAACACCGACTCTTGTACATTCTTTCAGTTGCCCATAAGTAACTCACCCTTGCAAAGATGGTCTGTGGACAAATTAGATCTCTGGTAAGCCTTGCTCTTTACTTCACACTTTGCACACAAATTGCAGTGGCTTAGATAATGTTTATTATCAGATAATTTAAAAAATATGATAATTAGCGTGGCAAAGATAAAGCATAAGAAGATGAGTGTTAAATTAATTAAAAGATGCCACAAATATTTGTAGAGCGCCATTGTGTGTCTGGTACAGTCCGATACTAGACACTGGGAATACAGGAACAAACAACACAGAGAAGGTCTGTCCTAACTAGAAGCTCTCGAGTATTCTAGAAAGACAAGTAATAAAAAGGAAACATCTGATTAATTTAATGACTACGAAATGAAATGAACCCGACAGGACAAAAGGATGTTGCAAAAATGTTGGTCCCCCTTTAGGGTAGCGAGAGAAGATTCCTTTGGTGAGCTGATCTCATTATTAATATTTAATGTTAGTATTTAAAATTAATGTTAAACTGAGATCTAAATACAGAGGAAGAGACCGCTCTACCAAGTGACGGGCAGTTTTGCAGGAACAGGGGACTGGCTGTGTACCACCAGCGAGAAGGTAGACGTTGGTAAGTCTTAAAACTAAGAGAAAGGTAGAGGGCAGGAGTGAAGGCAGAATGAGACATGACTGGAAAGGAAGGCTGAGGCAAGGCTGCTAAGGGTCTTGGGAAAATTTAAGCAGGATAGAACTAAGAACTGGCTGTTGATATTTAAAAAAAGAAAAAGCCACTTGTTGCCAGGAACCAAGCCAAGGGAAAATGGTATCTGTCAAGGCCATGAGTGACTTAGAACTTGGAGGCAGAGGCGGTGCCAAAGAGAAGTTCATAGAGCTGAGATATAGGATGGAGGTTTGAATGCTTATGCACTATTAATGGTTGTGTGTGTGTGTGTGTGTGTGTGTGTGTGTGTGTGTGGTGTACATGCTCTGTAAGAGTTCTTTCACTGAACTACAGCCTTGATGCCTAGTAATGAAGTCTTACAAACCAAAACGAACATTTCCATAAAAGCCACAGGCACTTCAAATAGATAAAATGATATTTTGCTGCTGTCCTAACTTTGCTTTTCTCTATTTTTTCTTAATCATACAGTAGAATCTCTGTAATCATAGAACTGGAAGGCATCTTAGAATCCATCTTGACTAAAAACCATGTCTTTTAGGAGGAACAGAGGCTTGCTGTTATTATTTCCTCTGAGATGGCTCTAAAGTAAATCCCTGAGGGGAACTCAGTTAAAAGGGATCTCACAGGCAAGTTGTGCATATCTATGGCTAATGGTTCTCATGTGCTTGTTGAAGGCTCCTGGTCTAACCTAACTCTTCTTTAGGAAAGAAATGATACCAAGTGCTAATTATTCTTTTTCCTGGGATTTATGAAGATCTATCTATCATCTATCTATCTATCTATCTATCTATCTATCTATCTATCTATTGATCAATCTATCTATCTATCATCTAACTATCTATGTAGCTATAATCTATCTATCATCTATCTATTTTATGTATCATCTATCTATCTATCATCTATCTATCTATCTATCATCTATCATCTGTCTTGTATTTATTTATCTATCATCTAGGAAACATCATTTTTCCTTTGAAAAAAGAAAATATCTTTTTTTATATTTTATTTATTCATTTTCAAGCAGAGAGAGAGAGAGAGAGAGAGAGAGAGAGAGAGAGAGAGAGAGAGAGAGCGCACCAGGGCCACCACCTTGTGGGTCTGGCTTATGTGGGTACTGGGGAATTGAACCCGGGGCCTTAGGCACTGGAGGCAAGTGCCTTAACCGCTGAGCCATCTCTCCAGCCCGAAAAAAGAAAATATCTTTCTACCTACCCATTTTTAATGCCTTTGCCAATCAGACACGTGGAATACTTTCTAAAGTTAGACTGCTTATTTTCAAACTCAATTGAAAGAATTCTTATGAGCCGTTTGAGGTTAGATGAGTTATACAAATCTCTTTAGGCTTTGAATTCTTTTTCTTTTTTTTGAATTCTTTTTCTACACACACACACACACACACACACACCACAGAAAGAGAGAGATTTAGAGTTTAAGACTTAGAAGTACTTTCAGATAAAATCCAAGATTGCTACCCTACATGTTAAATAGCATGATGCTGCTCAATGGAGTACTCCAGCCTTAATTCTCTGCACCATGAAACATGCCCTTTTCGAGACATTCTTTTCTTGTCCTACAAAACACTACATGTTAAATCATTTTTAGATAAATCATGTTAGACATCCTGCAGTGTTGTAAAAACACCATGTCTTTTCAAGACCAAAGTAGACGCTGACAATTTAATCTGTGAAGTCAGACTTGCTGCATGAGAACCCTGGGTACCACTTATCAACTATTTGAATGTGAATAAGCTATTTAATATCTCTTAGTTTTTGTTTTTGATTGTGAAAATGGCAATAAATAAGAGAATTTGTTAATATAATGAAATGAATGAGCTCTCTAGTGCAGTGAAGGTTTTTATAAACTGGGCCAAGCAAATTGCCTGGGGATACAGGTGCACAGACATTACATTTTCTGAACTCCTGGGTGCCCTTCACTAGACACCAATAGTCTACTAAGAGTTCTACAAGGAAGGCAGGAACACATCTGAAAAGTGAGTACGGCCAAGGCAAAAAAAAATTTTAAGTATTTTTCTTTATTTATTTGCAAGGAGAGAGAGAGAGAGAGAGAGAGAGAGAGAGAGAGAGAATGGGCACCAGGGCCTTTGGCTGCTGCAGACCAACTCCAGATGCGTGTGCCACCTGTCCATCTGGCTCTACATGGGTACTGAGGAATCAAATTCTGGTCCTTACGCTTTACAAGCAAGTGCCTTAACTACTGAGCCATCTCTCCAGGTCCCCAAATTTTTGATGTTACTCCAAACCCGATCTCATCTATATTGAATATTTTTGCATCTAGTAAATAATCATAAATATATTTCCAGAATCATGAACAGTACATGACACATAGTAGGCACTGAATAAATATGTGTTTAATTAATGAACAAATGAATTTAGCTAAGACTTGTACTTATAGAAGTTTTGACGCAATATGAGAATTTAATCAGTTGCATAATCTTAATTCTTGTTGATGATCCCAAACTGCATTTACCATGTCTAGTATTTTCTCTTCACTTTTGACTAGCACTTGAGCATGCATAATTCTCAAATTTTTATCTTTTATTTATTTATTTTTATTTATTTTTGAGGTAGGGTCTCACTCTAGCTCAGGCTGACCTGGAATTCTCTATGTAGTCTCAGGGTGGCCTCGATCTCACAGCCATCCTCCTACCTCTGCCCCTGAAGGCTGGGATTAAAGGCGTGCACCACCACGGCTGGCTCTCATTCTTTAAACAGAAGTTAAAAGATTCCCTGACCCACAGCTTTCCCATTGCTCCTCTTTTCCCTTCATAGTAAACCTTCCTGTCTTTCTTCTGCGTCTCCATCCCACCTGCTGCTCACTCCTTCCTTGGTCCTTTCTCCTCTGCTTATGTTCCCATTCCTCTACTGCTTAAGACTGTCTGTGTCAATGAAAGAAACATTTAATACTTCATGTTTTCCTATACCAGCCATCAGGCCCATCTTGAAATGCCATTTCCTTGCCTTATGTAACACCACGTTGTTTTTGCTTCTCATTATTCTCTCCTTGCCTTCCTGGCTGGACCTTCTTAGTCTTTCTGAGATATGAAAACATAGACTTAGTCAGGAATCTCACCATGCATTTCTTAAGCAACATCCTCTCTACTCAGCTTCAATGAACATTTATTACAATCCCTTTAAAATTTAAATCCATAGCCCCCTCATTTCACATGAGCCCCATAGCCCAGCAACTAAGTGCTAACTTGCTGTATCCATTTACGTGCTTAAGCCAGAACTCATGATCTGCCTGCAGCTCCTTCCTCTGCAGCACCCACTGCGTAAGATGGCACAGCTTTTGTCCGTTTCACACACATCATCAATGCAGGCATCAAGGTGCAAGCCTCCTGTCCTTGCATTTTTGTACTCAATATATATTGTGTTCTGCACAGAAATAGGAACTTCCAACATCCTCCTGCTTCTCCTCAACATCATGGCCCCTTCCTTCATTCTCCAAAGTGTTGTATACTATAAACCAAGTGATAATTCAAAATGACCAGTGCAGTCATATCCTTCTAATTCTTTCTATCCCTTATCGCCTTTGGGCTGGAGATCCGGATTCTTTAAACACACTTCACCTCTGCATAAAGTTCCTTTGTTCCATGGAATAATGCTATTCAAATTCCTTGTGTCATTCTAACAAATTCTCCATCTATACACCTGACCCCTTACTTATAATTCCCGTTTCTCATCTTCCTTTGTCTCTGTTGTGTTCACTCATTCTTCAAATCAGCTTAGATATAGTTGCTAGAGTTAAACCCCATCTCGGGAGTGCTGCATGTTTACTTGTGTGATCTTTTCATCATTGTGCCTTGTTAGAAGGCAAATTCCTACATTGTAGGAGGACCCAGGGTGGACTGTTTGCCTTTTGCATTCTCAGCACTCAGCAGAATGCCATGTGTTTCAGGTGCTCCATAAACAACTGTTAATGAAATTGTTTCCTCCAACTCCTCGGGAGCCTGTCTGTAGCAAAATAGCTGTATTTCCGCCCACTGAAATCAGTTCTAATCTGCTAAATAAGGATGGATGTAACCTGTCTGAAACATGAATTAAAACCAACACAACCTCAAAATTTATTCTAGACCAATTAATTTGTATATTTAAACATTCAAATGTCAGGAACTACTAGCATTTTCACTTGTGTCCTGAAGGATTAGATAAAGTCATATAGTGCTTAAGAAGTATAACTTCATGAAAAAAACAAATCTGAGAACGACAAACAATTCACTTCCCCAGAGAGGTCAGCAAGCAGCAAGATGGTGGGTTCGATACTTTCACCAATGAATGAACACGCATTCACAATTACCTCAGTTTTCACTTGTGTACATCCTCAGAACACTGATTGGGGACATCAGGCACTTTCAGCTCCCAGTTCAGTGATAACAGAAATTAAGTGAAGGTGGAGAGAGAATGGACATTGCAGGCAAAAGTTTTATTTGAAAGGGATCAGGTCGCAGGGAAGCGGCACAGCACTTTATTAGAAGATTCTGGCTGCCCCTACCCGCCCCCCAGAGAAACAAACATATTTTATCAGGTTGCTAGAGTATGACCATGACACTTTAAAAAAAA
>PVHP010018474.1:0-24744 GCA_004024765.1 Zapus hudsonius | reverse complement strand
ATCTCCTGAGTGTTGATGGTACACTAGGGAATTTAGACGTTAATCTCTGTTGATACTGATATAGTGACACTCTCCCTTGCTCTACCAATATGGTGACTCGGGAGTTCTGCTGATACACAACAGTTGATATCCTGGATCTTATAATATCCAAAATGTCAAAGTGCAACGAAGCAAAATATGTTCTAAGAACTAGGATAATCTCAATTTAATTGAAAACAAGACAATCAACAGATAACATGGGTGTGACACAGAAGTTGTAATTATCTGATAAGAATTTGAAATTAGTTATTATAAAAATACTCCAAAGATAAATTAGTAGCAAACATGCCTGATACCAATCAGAGAACATTAAAATGCCTCAGGAAATAATTAAAATATAAATATGAATCAATTAGAAAAAAAATTTAAATTAATACCTTTATTATGAATAATTATATACATTTTATGAGCAAATCTTGTGATGGTGCCTCCATTTCCATCCTCTCTCTCTTCTACCCACTGGGGTCCCTCTTCATTGTGCATACTGGATCTGTCCATAGGGTAGGGTGTTATATACATCACCAGAGGTAGTCAGGTTTTTTGCTTCCCCTTTGTGGGTTGTTGCTGAGAAGGGCAATGTCTCTGGATATTCTCCCCCACCATGGCTCTTACCTTCTTTCCACTCCCTCTTCCACTTGGTTCCCTGAGTCATAGTGCGTGAGTTTTGAGTCTGCTTTCTTGTTGAGATCTTAAGTATCTCTGGATCTTTGCCCTTGGTTGTGATGGGTGTTGTTGGTATCCGTCTGCATTGACCTTTCATGGGTTATCTTGACTTGCTGTGGTGATAGGTTTCTTGTTTATCTCGTCACTTTCTCATAGGTTTCATTTGGGCCCTATATGGTAGGACAGGGGTAGTTCATCTCCTGCCAGGATGTAAGTCATCATCCAATTTAAAAAATTTTTTTAAATGAGTGGAAGGGTTTAATAGCAGAATGAAGGAAGTGAAGAATCGGTGACCTAGAAGACAGAGCAATGAAATTTACTCAGTTTGAATCTAGAGAAAATAGATGGGGGGGAGGGGAGGGGGGTTAAAGGAAGATCTTGGGAAGCTTGTGAGAGTATGTGATGGTTAATCTCTGGTTGTCATAGTGATGGAATCACTATGGAAACAAATCTCTGAAATGTCTATGAGGGATTTTCTAGATTAGAATAATTGAGGTGGGGGGACCTACCCAAAGTGTAAGTGACACCATATGCCATGCACCAGGGATCCCCAACTGAATAAAAAGGAGAAAGAGCTGAGCAGAAGCAATAATCATTGTTCTCTGCTTTCTGTTGGCTTCCTTTTGGGGATGCAATGTGTTTAGCTCTGCTTCATGCCTTCCACATTGCCTTCCCTGCCTGGAGGGTAACCTTGGATTATAAACTGAAAGAAACTTTTTCTTCCTTAAATTTAACCTTGGATTGTAAACTAAAATTAACCTTTCATTCCTTAAAATGATTTTGTCAAGTACATTTCACAGCAATGAGAAAAGTAACTCATGCAGAATATAAAAGATCTAATATCTGATTTTTTTTGAGCTCCAGAAATGAAGGAAAAAAAGGATGAGGTAAGGATATAACTACTAATAGTTTCCTGCATTTGCTAAAAGATGTAACCTATTAGTTTTAAGAAGCTTAACAAGCCCCCAAGTAAGAGAAAATTGAAGAAATGCATACCAACACCAAGCAAAAACTTCAGTAAACTAACCAAAACAAAACAAAACAAAATCTTGACCTTTACATGAGAAATTTGATTCCTTACCTAAAGGGTGATAAATCAGAGCTGAAAACAGCAGGTTTCTCATAGGAAGTGAGAGAAAGAGTAAGGAAATAATACCATGTCTTATCAAACTAACATTCAATTAAAGGTTATTGGAAAGAAAAGCAAATCAAGACATTCTCATATAAAGGGTATTTGTAAATAGACTTGCTCTGTCAGAGGTGAAAATAAGTTAAAGAAACAAAGTAGTTGATAAAGTATTTTTGAAGTATTCTGAAGGAAAACCAATAGAAAGGACAAAAACTAAAAACAATAGTAAGCTCAGTGGGCTCTTCTCTCTTCTTGGGTTTTCTATACTTGGTTGATTATTGAAGAAAAGCACCTCTTATCATATGCTGTGGTTATTAACATGCAGAGAGATTACTTGAGAGTCGTATTACACACAGGGGATGGTGAAGGAATTCAAGGAATGATAAACTTATATTTGTAATTTACTGAAGACTGCAAGGGGTTAGCACGAGTGGGCCTGTGTGTGATGAATTGTCTGTATCCTGATTGCTGTGGTGGTCTCTGGAATGTGTGAATATAACAAAGCAGCATAAAATCACATATACCAATTTTGGTGCAAAGTCCTCTGACGGAAGACACCTATGAGGAAACTTGGTGCCTCAAAAAACATCTTTTCAACCTCCAATAAATCTATAAATATAATTTATAATCTCATTAAATTCTGTAAATTAAAACTTTCTAAATTAGGAACTTAAAAATGAAAATTGAATTCTACTTATATTTAATAAAATGTACCTTAACCTGTGTTATCAAAATCCATTACCTATGTCATGTACATTGCTACATTCTAGATATAAATTTGGTTGCTGCAGAAATGTAAGAATAAGAAAGAAAGTCACTTCAGAAAAAAATTCTTATTTTAATTACTGATTGAGCTATATAGCAATATGTGTTAGTGAACTTAATATCTGTTTCCTAATTTCTTTATTCTTTACTAAACTAGATTTAATTAAGGGCTAAGGAATAGAAAAAAGAAAGCTTAAAGTTAACAAGGTAAAACAAAGAACTTATGTGTCATTCATTATTTTACTATTACATTGGATTTCTTCTATTACAAATGTAAAGAAGTTTTACAAAGTTTTTTTTTCCATTCTAGCAATGTGTGCATTGATTGTCAAGTTTTCTACAGTTAATACTTTTGTTTTATAAATCATCACAATATATTTTCATTGCTTTATTACACTGAAATATTATGAACAATTAAAAAACACAAAGTTAAAAAAAACACAAAGTTAACTAATACATCAATTTCCTCCATTTGAAAAAAAATAGATAATTTAAAAATATTTCTCTTCACCTTACACTATGTCTCTATCATAGAAATACAGACTTTACCTTCTTAACCCTTGAGGCAATGAAGCAAACACATGAGAAAAAGATTTTTAAAAAATGATGTCTACATACTATTTGAAAGACCACAGAAATCCTCAGGCAAGTAAATTAATAATGATGGATTTCTCCCAGTATCAGGGTGACCTAATCTAGCTTTGAAATGGCTGAATTTTCTGAGTCCTTTCTTAGACAGAGTTTAATCTTAGGATGCATATAAATGGCCATATATATTAAGGAAAAACTCAAACTTTATTCAAAATGTATGAAGGCATGGTTTTATATTCGAAGATTTTCTTGTTGAAAAATCTCACTTATTTCATTTGCATGTGTAAGAAAGAACCAGGTTGTGTTCTAGTCCTGAGCTTCAGAGAGGCAGGGTTAGAGAGAGAGAAAACCACTCACTCCAGGCGCCTCTGCTCAATGCATCCAGAAAGAGCCCTATGAGCTAAGAACCACAAACTTCCTCCTTCCCTCATATTACCCTAGATAAAACCCTGGTATTTCAATCAACAAATTCTTCCAGTTCTACTTCTGAACTTCTTCTACTTACATATTTACCCCAAATGTTTCTTCTTCCAAAAGGGTTTCTGTGGTCAACGCACACTTTACAGCAAAGCTCCTCGTGGCCTCCATCACTACCTGACTCTCTGATATGGGCTCTCCTAGGCTACAGGAAAACTTCTAAAATGTGTGTCTTTCTTTGAAAATCTTCCGCAGCCTCCTGTGGGTAGAATTACAAAGTTCAAAATTCTTATGCATAATTTATTTCCCAAAAGATGGAAAGAAGCTAATGCACTCCTGAAATTTCAAATAAGTAGGAAACTTAAGAACTCTGACTTCATACCATTTTAACTTCCATTAAAGCCACTGGCGTGACATGGCTCCATGCTCACAGCTGTTGGATTAGCACCCCAGCAAATGTAGGAAACATCAGCTCCTATGCCTTCCACACGTACATTTGTTTCAGCCATGACTATACTTCCCAAATTGCATATGGATGTAAACCATTATCACCAACTAAAATGAATCTCAAGCCTCACTTGAGCTTTAGGCAGCACTGAGCTTTCTCAAACGGCATGTTTAACTCAGAAACTATACCTGAACAATTATATAATCATGACTAGGTGTTTTGCTGCCCACCCATCAGATCCTTACTCTTCTTTAAGTAATTCCCATCAACAAGTGGATTAGTTATTTCTACCTACGTGATCACAAACAGCCACCTATTTTTAAATTTCTGTAGCATTGAATTATTGCCATTATACACAACTGTAGACATGTTTCCAGGTTGCAAATAAAGAAGAAGCCACTGCTGGAGAATCAACACAGGAAAAAAGTTGTTCATGGAACATGCTGTTAAACCCTACGGGGAACTCCAATCTGATACAGTCTTCCCACTTATTAAAAGCAGCGTCCACCAACAAACACCTTATCACCAAAGCTCCAGGCGTCATATTTTCAATGACTGAAATGAGTAAAGTCTTTCAAATATTTGATGAGTAGACAGAAAGAAAATCTCCTTTTCTCTCATGGTCAGTAAACAAACCCAGAGAGAATAGCTTTCCAGCATGTTGAAGATTCTCTGGCAGATCATTAATCCCAGAAAAATCTCTCCAAACTTACTGATGCGTGCATTCCATTTTCAAATTTCTCATTAGTTCCTCTTTATGGATTAAATGCTGATGTTCACGAGTGAATGCACACAGCTTCAGCTGATGGGTGTAATTGGGTTGTAATGGATTTTAGCTGCTGTTGCTTCTGATCTGGCCAATTTGAAATGCAGTATCAATGTATTCTCCCATCTCTGGGTAGGGAATGAGAAATTGAAACCTACAAGATGAAATTTATCAACTTTCATAAAGTCAGCTTCAACCATCATAAAACTGTTAAACTTCTCATTATCATTCGACTGCAGTTATTTCTCCTACTCTGGTTGGGCAGTCAAAATATTAAAGTGTGTTTGGAGTAAGGAGAGTTGATCCTTCAATATTCTGTCTGTCCTCAATGCTGAGTTAGGTGCTGTAAATATCACCAAGTGAAGATGACATTAACACAGCCCAATTTACCACCAAAGCATAAAATGACAAGAAAAGATTTAAAGGTTGCAAAACCTTCTGTGATTTTATATTTAAAAAGTGATTTGCAGTTACACTAGGTTTGATAACAAAGATTACATGTTTCCAAGTCTCAAAAAATTGCTACTGAGCTGTTCTTTTGGCATATTCTGATGTCTCTTGGGGTTGAAATACTAGACAATGAATGGAAGACATGGATTGTGGGAAACCCAAGTTGTTACCTGTCACAGTTACCCTTCAGTTTCTACACTGCTGAGTTGAGTGCATTTTGCAAGTCCCAACCAGGGTTTTCCTTTGATTCTGTATTCATGTGCACTGTACGTCAGTAAGATCAAGAATCTAATTGACCTCAAACAGACTGAACTTGCCTTTTATCTTTAATGGTGGAAAAGTGGAAGATATGGTGAAACAGCTCTTCTATTAAGAATTTTCAGTGCAAAGTATCATGGGAGAACAATCTTCTATTCCTATCTGCCTTAAATCCTCCTTTTAAGTTAAAGCAGAAATTCAAGGCTCTCATACAATTCTAAAGTTTACTTAAATAATGCAGAGAACTGTAAAACACCGGTAGACATTATGTATCACTTCTATTTTACTCCACAGGGGCATCTTATCACTGATAAAATTAGAGTATATCAGATAGAGAAAAAGATAGAGAAAATATGTTACCTAGTTCTTAACCATTTTGCGGTAGAATTTATGAATCATTTTCTTTGTGCTGTGCATTTCAATGCACTATGAAAAGGGGATCACTTGCTTGAGCTTTAAAAAATTGGCCAGCTAAAATGACATACCTATGTGGAAATAGAAAGTATTAATGTCTAACTCGCTTTTAATAAATAGTACTAATTAGCTCATACATTCTATTTAGCATCTCCAAAACACTTCAAAACAAAACAGTAGTTAATTAATTAATTAAACGGAGGACCAGAATGAGTTTAATTGGAATCTTTCCAAAGTCAGGCAATACTTTTTGTTTCATGTAGGTTTTGAAATAACAAGAATAACCTTTCTTGTGATATTTGACTACTGGTTTGAGCCCGGAAAGTACCTGGGTGCATGGCAATTAGATATTTTTGAAAAGGTCAATGGAATTTTTCCAAAGTGAGAGCTTCCCCCTTGGAGGAACAAACCCAGAAGTTTTTGTCAAATGATTTTATTATTGTATATTTCATATATATAATTTTATTATATAAACATTCAAGCAAACCTATACAATAAGACATAATTTGGAGGGGTAAAAACTAGATATCCCCCTGTAAATCAGTAGTAAATCCAGAAGTTACTGTTTCAGAAGACAACATCTTCACTTCCTGAACCAAAGGAGAAAAGCAATACATAGTCTGCAAAACTGCATCATCATTGACAAGAAGTAAAATTTCAGTTTTTTTCTTCTGTTTTATTTGTATTTGCCATAAAAGTTCAACATAAAATAACCATTTTTAATGTGAGTCATCTTATCCCATACATAATAAAACACAGTGGGAACAAGCCACATGAACTGATGGCTGTCAAGTAAGCCTTAGATAGTCCACACACTCCTATGAGGTCACCCACTATGGGGATTCTGTAGAATTTTTTTAAGGAAGGTAAGTTCTAAAAAACAGTCTTTGCTCTGGCACCTTCCTGCTAAGTAAAAGTCTTTCAAAGAGAAGAGGTTGGAGTAGGTCTAAAATACATGTACAAAAATCCTTTAATTATAAATCAGAAATGTTTTAAGTTTGTCTTCATAGACAGTATTTATATCACTAAGAAAATTCAATATTGAATACCCACTGATTATTTTTTTCATTAAAAATAGCATAGCCTAATCTCTTACGGCAGTATTGTATGGTTACATTGGCTTTAGCTCTTTCTGAAAACCAACTTCTTAGCTCAAAAGATGAAAGGTTAGCATGATAGGTTGAAATAATTAAGGGGAAAATCTGCTCACTAGTGAAAACAATTCCAAAAGAGAATTTCAAAGAAAAAAATATTTAAAATTCACATAGGCTTACACTTTGGTAATTTCACAAAGAAGCAATTTATCCTTTTAGGAGGTTTTCCTATCATATAATTTTGCTTCTCCAGCTGATAATATCTATTGTGAAATCTTTCCCATCACACATAATTTCCTTTCTCATCCCAGAGATATCAATATTTCTTTCACGTAACTGGTTCCACATAAAGTGCTTTGGTCTAAGTAAAAGATCACATAACCAAAACCTCATCACAGTGATGTCCATGCCATTTAGATGAGACCAGGAGTGATCTCATACCATTCATTTCAAGCATTAATAACAAACAATAAAACTGATGTATTTAAATTGTGTGAAAATGCAATTTAATTTGTCTTTAACTTTGACACATTTAAAAATAGTGGGGCTCGGGAGAAAGCTCATTAAATCAACTATATTTCATTTAAGCATGAATTCTTGAGTCTGTACTCCGGAACCCACATAAAACCTCAACACTGTAGTGGTCAACTTTTCTATGGCTAGAAGGGACGGCAGAGACAGGAGCGTCACTCAGAAGCTTATGGGCCAGGTAATTGGGCAGATGCAAAGGTGAACAACAATCTCTAATCATGGGGAAAGACAAGGACTGAAACAAACATTGTCCTCTGACCTCCCCTTGCACACTGGGCATGTTCACACACATGAGCACAAACATCCACAGTAGTTCTGTGCTGGTATGTTTTGGGTTCTATGATGTTTTCCTAACCTTTAAAACTAGCAACATAAAAACATATTCATAATATATACATCATTCCAGAAGAAAAACTATGAACATTAATTTTTAAAAATCCTCATAGGTAATGAAATATGTAGGCTGAAAGGATATTCCACAAAAACAAGCAAGAACAGCATCTCCTGTAATTACCTTATTGTTACTGGGACAAAGACATGAACAGAAGAAGCTTGTAGGAATAAGCAGCTTGTAGGTTTATGTTGGCTTACAGTCTTGATGAGAGAAAGTTCCATGATGGCAGGAGAAAGCATGGCATGAACACAATCTGAACATCGCCTCTGCCACAGCAGGTGGAAAGAGCAGCAAGAGAGTGAGCTGACCTCAGACAAGGCACAGCTGGCTATAATACTCCTAAACCTGCCCACAGCAACACACCTGGTCAGGCAAGGCTCCATCTACCAAAGTGTCATCAGCTGGGGATCAGCGTTCAGAACACCTGAGTTTATGGGAGACATCTAATTCAACTCACCATAGCATTCAGAGTGGCTGAAATAGACTTTAAGTTAAAAACTATTTAAAGGGACATGAAGATCTTTGCATAATGTCAAAGGGTTGATTCAATAAAAGGATGTAACGTGGTAAGATTGTTTTCTGCAAGCACCATACTGTCCCAGTACATGAAAAGCAAATATAATTTTTAAATCAAAAATCAGACACCCAAAATACAAAAAAAAAACCAGTTGGGAACTTCAACACTCACTTCATCCATGAACAAACTGTCCAAATAGAAAATGAATAAAGAAATATATATTAAATTATGCTACAGAATATATAACCTAAAAGACATTAACAAAATATTCAATATAATGGCTATCACATATACCTTTTCAACATAATATAGAGAATTGTGGAGGACAGAACATGTTTTCACTCTGATCACAGTGAAATGAAACCTGAAATCAATGGCAAGGGAAACTTTGGAAATTGTACACATACATGAAATTGAAGCAACCATAAAATATTATAAAAAAAGAAATTTCAAAATTTCTTAAAAACAATAAATATAACATAACAAAATCTCTGAGATACAGCAAAGGCAATAAGAGAGGGAAATTTATAGCAATGTGAGCCAATAGCAAAGAGTAGGATAATTTCAAATAAATCTAAAAATAAAACTCTAAGAACTAGAAAAGCAAGAATCAACCAAATATAACACTGAAGTAAAAAAAATAGCAAAAAAGATCAAAAGCAGATATGAAAAAAATATGCTAAAACTTGTTAAGATTTCATGAAATAAAAATTTGTTTTGTGATAAATAAGGTTGACAAATCTTTAACTGGATTAAACAAGGGAAAAGGGTATGACTCAAAAAAATAAAATCAAAGAGAAAAAAAGAAGATATTTATAAGTGATAGTACTCCAGCACAAGGAACAGTTACAGAGTCTTATGAAGAAGTACGTATCAGTAAGTAAAACCTAAAAGAAATGAATAGATTCCTATAGATATATCAGCTTCCCAAACTTAGCCATGACAAAATAAAATACCTAAGTTGACCAATAACAAGCAAAGGCATTTTTAAAATCATTTTGAAACTCTAAAAATCATAACGTCTTAAATGGAGCACTTCAAAATTTAAATGACTGCCAAACCAATTTACTACATCCAGCAAAATGATCCTTTATAATAGAAGGCAAACAAAGAACTTTCCATGACAAACCTGGCTTATGAATATATCAGCACTAAACCAGCCTTACAGTGAGTAACAGATGGAATACTTTGCACTGATGATAAGAAACATACTAAAGAGGATAGAGGAGGATATCTCCTTCTGAACATTTAAAGAATATAATTTCTCAAATTATTCCAAAAAATTACAGACAATAAATTCCCCCAAAACTCATTCTATTAAATCAGAATGAGTCTGATATCAAAACCAGATAGGAACACAAACACACACACACACACACACACACACACACACACAAATACAGTATAGTCTTGATGAATATAGATAAAAAATTCTTAACAAAATCCTAAGAGACTAAATCCAGCAGCACAGTGAAATTAAAGCCAAAACTTATAAAATACTGATAAAAGGAATTGAAATACAAACACACACACAAAAACAACCAAACAAAAGGCAGCCTAAATTTCTGTTATATAATAATTAATACTGTCAAATTGTCCATACTGTCCAAAGCAGTATATAGATAGGACAGGATGTTAAGTGTCCAAACTGGACTCAGAAATGGCACACGCAAGGAGGTGCTTGCTCACTTCCAGTATGCCCAGACCTGTGGATAGACTGCCAACACATGTCCACATGGATTAAGGTTGACCAGGTGACTCAACAAAGGCTCCACATGAGCTGCTGTTGCTGCATTCTAAGCAACATGAAAAGGCCATATCTAGATAGGCAAACCTCCCAAATAAAAAGAAATGACACAAGAAACCCAGGCAAAATATCCCCACTAAGAATGCCTAGCACCACAGTAGGGATCTCCAATAAAAACTATTTAGAAAAAACTCCAGATATAGAATTCCAAATGTAATTTTATAAGCATATTCGACAAAGGTAATGAAGCTATGAACAAATGGCTGAAAAAAATGGAAGAGAAACAAAGAAGAAAGAAACTTGATCAATGCCTGAATAAAATGGAAAAGGAATGAAAATAACTTAAGACATGGCTGAAAGAGATGAATGAGAAGCAACAACAATAACAACAGCAAAAAGAGCACAGTGGACAGTGGAATGAACTCAATGAGGACATGATGAAACGCAAGACATTCTTTCAAGATACATAAAGAAAGTCAAAGCAAGGAATGAAAATTTAATTCAATAAACAGATGGAGATGTTGAAGAAAAACCAAATGGAAAATAAAAATGAAAGAACTCATTTAAAAGGCTCCCATGAAAGTCTCACCAACAGAATAAATTACATGGAGGATAGACTGTCAGAGATTGAGAACAACACACAGCAATTAGATTGGGAGCCAAAATCAATGACAAGTTAAAAAGTAAAGAAAAACAGAAAGAGATGTGGAAACATTAAAATGACCAAACATTTGAACAATGGGCATAGAAGAAAGGGAAAGAATGACATTCCAAGAGCAAAGAGAATATCTTCAATAAAATTATAGAAGAAAATTTTCTGAATCTTACAAAAAGAGGCTTATCCAGCTACATGAGACACACAGAACACCAAATAGACCAGAGATGAAATTCTGTATATCACATTATAGATAAAACACTAAACACAGGGAACAGAGAGTACTTAAAAGTGCAAGAGAAAAACAGCTTATCACTCACAATGGTAAACCCAACAGAATTACATACAATTTTCAATAAAACTCTAAAAGTTATAAGCTCTTGGAATGGAATATTTCAAAATTTAAATGACTATGGCTGCCAAACCCATCTATTATAGCCAGCAAGATTTATAATAGGTGAATAAAGAACGTTCCATGACAAACCTGGCTTATGAATATATCAGCACTAAAGTAGCCTTATAGTGAGTAACAGAATACTTTACACTGAAGAGAAGAAACATACTAACGAGTCTACAGGAGGAAAAATAATAATAATAAACAAAGCTAGAATAGACAGTAAGGCAAATAAAGATGAAAAAAAACTCTATTCAACTTGACAGGCATTAACTCACACCTCTGAACTATAACTAGGAATATCATTGAGCTCAACTTTCCAATCAAAATCCATGGGTTATCAAACTGAATCAGAAAAATTGGATCCATCCATTTGCTGTACTCAAGAAACCCACGTTACCATTAAAAACCAGACAATGCCTGAGGCTGAAAGAAGAGAAAATGATATCCTAAGGAAATGAAAAATAGTAAATCAGCAAGTGTGGCTATATTAGCATCTGACAGAATAAACGTTAAACCAAAACTAAAAAAGAGAGACATTATACTCAATAAGGGAAAATTTCAACAAGTGGATCTTGCAATCATAAACATATATGAACCAAACATAGGAGAACCACGTTTTATACAATCTACTAAAAATTATATCAGAAATAAGTATCAACACAATAATAAAGGGTGACTTTACTACCCCCATTATCATCAGTAGAGAGATCATCTAAACAAAAATAATAATAATAATAATAATAATAATAATAATAATAAACAATGTAGCTAAACAACACCATGGATCAAAATTGACTTTAAAAGATCTACAGAATATTCAACACAAATTCAACAGAATACACATTCTTCTAAGCAGCGCTTGGACGCTTTCCTAAAATAGATCATCTATTAGGATATAAAACAAGCTTCCACAAATTCAGCAAAATTGAAAAATCTCCCTGTATTTCCAGCAATGAAGCTAGAGATCATCAACAAGAAAACAAGAGAAACTATACCAACTCATGGAAATTGAATAATCCATTTCTGAACAAAGAACAGGGCATTGAATAAATGAAGAAGGAAGGAAAAATGCTATTAGAACTGAATGAAAATGAAAGTGCAACAAACCAAAACTTATAGGACACAATGAAGGCAGTCCTACAAGGAAACTTTATGGCTATAAATGCTTACCTTACAAAGATTGAGACATCTCAAATAAATATTTTAATGATCTATCTGAATGCTTTGGAAAAAAAACACAAACCAAATGTAAAAATGCCAGACAGAAAGAAATAATCAAGATGAGTGGAGAAGTCAATGATTGGTAATGAAGAAAGAATTAAAATATGGATGAGCTTCATACTATGAGTACAGGCAGATAGGCCACCCCTGATCAGCAGGAACGCTGGATACCCCCAATCCCTCCTCCAAACTGTGAGGGCAGGAAGATAGACTTCCCTCACCAGCTGGACCTCTGCTCTCCTCCATGCCACACAAAAATCTGTCATCCAGAAACTTCAGGAGGCTTCTTCCTAACCTGAGCAGGGAGCTAAAGCTCTCTGGCAGATACTTGCCATATGGGCATCAGAATGACCCTGACAATCCACCCATTTGGGAAAGGCTGCAGAAAGAGTAACAAAAAGGACTCCTCAGGATCTGCCTGAGCCATAGTGGAAAGATACAGTGGTGACTTCAGCCAGAGTTCTCTGACCTTCAAAACATCTTACACGCTTGCCACCAGTCTAGAAATGCTAGCATACCTGTGACCCCTGCAGTTTATGCACCTGCAGTGTTACAACACTGTCCTGACCCAACTGGAACCTAGAACAGGACACTCACTGAATACCCTATGGCGCCTATATTGGCTTCCTCACTGAGAAAAAAAAATGGATCTTTATCCAGAAATGGGAAGACCCAATTGAAAAAAAAAAAAAACATAAGCTAAAATCCCCCCCACTCCACTAGTCCCACAATGGAAGTTGCCACTGAAAATGTAGAGGAGACAACAGAAGTACAACCCCAAAATGACAGTAAAAATAACCTGAGGTCATTATTGCAATGATACCCTGACCAAGATATTGGCTGAGGTGGAAACTGTCAAAAAAGACATAAATAAAATGAAACTCAGCAACACAAACCTCACCGTCAGACTCAATTTAATTGAGAAAAATCAGAGTGACTTCAAAACTACATTGTAGGAATTGAGGGTAAACCAACAATGCAAGGAGCTTGATAACCAGCTGATTAAATTTAAGGAGGATATAACCAAACTCAAGAATGAATTCCTGGGCTGGAGAGATGGCTCAGCGGATAAGGCACTTGCCTCCAGTGCCTAAGGCCCTGGCTTCAATTCCCCAGTACCCACATAAGCCAGACCCACAAGGTGGTCGCCCTGGTGTGCACTCTTGCTCTCTCTCTCTCTCTCTCTCTCTCTCTCTCTCTCTCTCTCTCTCTCTCTCTCTCACATCTCTCATCTCTCCACTTAAAATTGAATAAATAAAATATTTAAAAAAAGAATGAATTCCAAAACACATAAATAAAAATAAAACTAGACTAGAAACTGGAGCTTAAATGAGAAATAGAGACTATGAACAAAAATATAACAGAAAACAAAAATCAAACAGAGCTATTAGATCTTAATCCCAGGTTCAGTGGTTAAAGGAACTTGTTTGCAAAGCCCGATATCCTGGGCTCGATTCCCCAGTACTCACATAAAGCCAAATGCAGAAAGTGCCACATGCATCTGGAGTTCCTTTGCTGTGGCACCCTTTCTCCTTTCTCTCTCTCTCTCTTTCTCTCTCTCTCTTTCTCTCTTTCTCTCTCTCTATCTCTCTCCTTGAAAATAAATATTTTTTTAAAACTCAATCCCAGAGTTAATTACTTATAGGAAAGATTCTCAGACCTTGAAAACAAGACAGAAGAAATTTAATAGGGAATCCAAAAACTTTAATAAATTCAAAATAATATGTGAACAAAAAATGAGGGATATGTGGGATGTCCTAAAGACCTAAAGAGAGCAAATATCAAAATCATGTGGATTCCAGAGGTATAAGAAACCCAGACATAGAGATGATATTCAACAAAATTATTGAAGAAAATTTTCCTAATCTTACAAGAGAAAGTCTGTCCTGGATACATGAGGCTCACAGAACTCCAAACAGACAGGACCAATGAAGGAACTCTCCAAGACTTATCTTAGTCAAAATGTTAAACATAGAAAGCAAAAGAGAAAATTCTCAAAGCAGCTAGAGAGAAAAAAACTCATCACGTGCAAAGGCAACCCCTTCAGACTTACCTCAGACTACTCATTGGAAAACATGAAGGCCAGAGAAGCCTGGAACAATGCCCTATGAGACTTAAAAATTATGGCTTTCAATCAAGAGTACTGTACCCAGCAAAGGTACCTCTTGTAATAGAGAAATGAAAATGTTCCATGACAAAATCCAGCTCCACAATTAAATGAACACAAAGACAAACATGCAGAGGATACTTCAGGAGATATTATATATAGAAGAGGCTAACAGCCAACCTCAAGATCCCAATGAGGACAAGCACAATAACCAAAATTAATGGGCCCATAATAACATGTGAGGCATCAACTCCCATAAGCCCTACACCATGGCAGGACTTAAAGCAAACCTCATTGTTATAACTTTGTATATTAATGGATTTAATTCACCCATAAAAAGGTGCAGGCTAAGAGGCTGGAATGGAAAAATGGACCTTTTCATCTGCTAATTTCAAGAAATGCACCTCAACTCTTGTCATGGTTTGATCCAGGTGTCCCCCACAAACAAATGAATGTGTTCTGGGTAATCGATCCTCAGCTGATGGCAGTTCGGATTTTTACAACCTCAATGGAGCTGTGTTTTTGGTGGCGGGCTTATGGGGGTTATAAGCCAGCTTCCCCTTGCCAGTGTTTGGCACACCTTCTTGCTGCTGTTTGCAGTGCTGTGGCGGAGGTGATGTCCACCCCTCTGCTCATGCCATCATTTTCCCTGCCAGGATGGAGTCTCCCCTTGAGTCCATAAGCCAAATAAACCCATTCTTCCACAAGCTGCTTTTGTTTGGGTTCTTTCTGCATAGCAACTAGAAAGCTGTCTGCAACAACTCTAAGGACAGAAATCTCCTCAGGTGAAAGGATGGAAATTGATCTTCCAAGGAAATGGAAATTAAAAACAAGTGGGTGTGGCTACATTGTTTATCTGGCAAAATAGGCTTTACAGCAAAAATAATTAACAAGGACAATGAAATACATTTTTTACTCATTAAGGGAATGAGCCTGCAGGAGGATATCATCACCATAAATATGTATGCACCAAATATATGTGCACCATAGTACATAAAGCAAAACTTATTCAAAAACCAAAAAGAAATAAGCTCCAATTCCATAATAGAAAGTTTAATACACCACTATCATCTCAGGACAGATCCTTCAAACAGAAGATAAGCAGGGAAATAAGAGATCAACTGGACTTAACAAATGTCTAGAGAACATTCCATCCCCAAACCACAGAATATACATTCTTCTCAGCAGCCCATGGAAACTTCTCAAAAATGGTCCAAATATTAAGATATAAAACATGCCTCAATACATTCACGAAGATTAAAATAGACTCCTGCATCATATGAGACCACAGTGCATTAAAACAAGAAATTAACAATGGGAAGAACAACAGAAAATATATCAACTATTGGCAACTGAAAAATATGCTATTAAACAATGAATGGGTCATTCAAGAAATCAAAAAGGAAATTGAAAAAATTCTTGTAATAAATGATAACTAAGACACAGCATACAAAACTTATGGGACACAATAAAGGCAGCCCTAAGGGGAAAATTCATAGTGCTAAATGCCTTCATAACAAAGACAGAGAGATCTCAAATCAATAACCACCCACCTAAAAGTGTTGGAAAAACTTAAACAACGCAACCCTAGAAGCTCGAGAAGAAAAAAATATCAGAGCTCATATCAATGAGATAGAAACTAAAAAAAATTTTTTTAAATAGATAAAATGAAGAGCTGGTTCTTTGAAAAAATAAATAAGATTGACAAACCCTTGGCCAATCTAATTAAATGCTTTATAAAGAAGGCACAAATTGGCAAAATCAGAAATTAAAAGGCAGAGGTAACAGCAGATACAAATGAAACTGGAAGAATCATCATCAGATCTTACTTCCAAAACTTCTACTCCACTAAATAGGAGGACATGGAAGAAATAGATGAATTCCTGGACACCTACCACTAACAAAATCTAAACCAGGATCAGATAAAACTCCTAAATAATCCTGTCACACCACCAAGATGGAAAATGTAATAAAAAATCTCCCTAAAAGGAAAAGTCCAGGACCAGATGGATTCTCAGCTGAATTCTACCATACCTTCATCATAGAATAAACCAGTCTTTCTGAAAATTTTTCACATAATAGAAGAATGAGGATTATTTCCAAAAATATTCTCTGAAACTACCATCACCCTCACCCTAATACCAAAACCAGACAAAGATGTAACAAGAAACATAAACTGTAGACCTATATTTCTTAAATGCAAAAATTGTGAACAAAATCCTCGAAAACCAAATACAACAATACATCATAAGTATTATTCACCTAGACCAGGTAGGCTTCATCCCAGGGATGTAGGGATGGTTCAACATATGGAAGTAGATGAATGTAATCCATCACATTGACAAACTTAACAATAAGAACCACAGGGTAATCTCAATCAATGCATAAAAAGCCTTTGACAAAAGTCAATATCACTTTATAATCAAAACACTGGAGAGACTGTGCATAGAGGGCTTATACCTCAACATAATAAAACATCATATATGAATCACCTAAAGCACAAATCATACTCAATAGGGAAAGATTCCAGGGGTTCAACCCAAAGTTGGGAACAAGACAGGGGTGCCCACTGCTTTTCAACAGAGTGCTTGAAGTTCTAGACCAAGCAATAAGACAGGAGAAAAACATAAAGGGGATACAAATTGGAAAGGAAGAAGTGAAGTTATCCCTTTTTGCAGATGACACGATCCTATATATATATAACAGGCCCAAAGCAGAGTACCAGTAAGATCCTGACTGTGATAAAATCATTCAGCTAAGTGGCAGGATACAAAATTAACACATAAAAATATAGTAAACTTCCTGTACGCAAATGGCATGCATACAGAAAAAGAAATCAATGAGACTGTCCAGTTTTCAATGGCCTAAAAAAAAAAAAAGCAAATGCCTTGGAAGAACACTAACCAATGATGGAAAAACTTGTATAATGAAAACATCAAAATGCTTGAGAAGGAAATTGAGGAGGACGTAAAAAGATGGAAGGCTCTTCCATGCTCATGGACAGGTAGAATTAATATTGTGAAAATGGCAACACTTCCAAAAGCATTATACAGATTTAATGCTATGCCAATAAAAATCCCAGCTTCATTTTTTTTACAGAAAAAAATAATCTCAAAATTTATTTGAAATGGCAAAATTCCCCAGAGATCCAAAACTATCCTAAGGGGGAAAAAAAAAACTCCTCAGGAAGTATCACCATTCCCATAAAGATATACTACAAAGCCATAGTAACAAAAACAGACAAAAAAGGAACAAAATTGAAGATTCTGTTCTCAATACAAATAACTATAGTTACATTATCTTTAACAAAGGTGCCAACAGTGATCAATGGCAAAACGATAGCCTCTTCAACAAATGATGCTGGATAAATTGGATAAACACATGCAAAAAAATTAAAGTAGATCCACTCCTCTCACCATGCGCAAAAATCAAATCTAAATGGATCAAAGAATTCAACATAATACAAGAAACCCTGAAAACCCTAGAACAAAAATTAGGGGAAACTCTCCACAAGATAGGAGTCGGGGAAAACTTCCTGAACAAACCTCCCGTACCCCAGGAAGTACAATAATCACTTAACCAATGGGATCTCATCAAGCTAAAAAGCTTTCACACAAACATACCAAATTCAGAGCCAACAGACTCTGAATCCAACTGGGAGATAATCTTTGCAGGCATAATACAGACTGAGATCTAATATGTAAAACTTACAAAGACCCCAAAAAATGAAACAATAAAAAATCAAGCACCCCTCTCAGAAAATGGGGCATTGATCTCAACAGAGAATTCACAGAGGAGGAAACAGAAATGGCCAATTTTCATTAAAGGAAATGTTCATCATCCTTAATCATCAGGGAAACACGAATCAAAACAATAATGAGATTCCACCTTACTCCAGTCAGAATGGCAATCATTAAAAAAAAATCCAACAATGATAGTTGATGCTGAGGAAATGGGGAAAAAAGGAACCCACATTCAATGCTGGTAGGATTGCAAACTTGTACAACCACTATGGAAAGCAGTGTGGAGGCTCCTGAATAGGATGAATAGAGAGCTACCTACAGACCCAGGTATCCCTCTTACTAGGCATCTACCCTCAAGATTTCATGCCTCAGCACAGCGACATTTGCTCAACCATGTTTCTAGCAGTTCAAATTATACTAGCTAAGCATTGGAATCAACCCAAATGCCCATCACTAGACAAATGGATATCAAAGTTGTGATACATACACACTATGGAATTCTACACAGTTGAAAGGAAAAATGACATAATGAAATTTAAAGAACCAGTGGATGGACTTTGAGAAGATCATTCTCAGTGACCTCACACAAGAACAGAAAGTCAAATACTGCATATTCTCCCTCAGATGTAATTCCTAATCTGGTTAAGCCTGAACAGTAAGAAAATCTGTCAGGTGAATTGAGAGACTGACAAAGGGAATGGAAGGAATTGGGGGGAGGAATGGGAAAGTGGGGGACTTACACACCAATCTAAATCAATAATGAATGTACCATAAAATCCTTATTTTCATGCAGTAAGCTCTTGAGGAAGTCATAGTTTACAGAGGCCCTGAATAGGTAGGTGGTAGCCTAACCCCAAGACAAATTGCAGTGGCCTGTAACTCCCTGTCCCAGTCATTGGGTACCTCCCACACTGATTTGTTGACCAAAGTGACTCATGAGGTTCCCAAAATCATACAAGCTTATATCAAAGCTCTTGAATACCCTCCCCAGGAAATAAAAGGTAAGACCCTGTTGCTGAAAATACCACCCATGGTCAACACACAACATTGAGAGACCCTGCTTAATCCAGAATGGTATCCAGCCCCCAGATGGTAGCATGTGGAGTGCTGGAAAGTGTTACATGAGCTGTCAGGGGAAAATGACCAAAGATATTCCTAGAAATCAGAGGTCACTGATATACAGCGCTGAAGGATGCTATAAGAATGATGAAGACACTGCTATATGATAGAGACCAGAAAGCTAAGAAGTGCTCATCTGTGCAATAGTGGTGCTAAATCTTGGTGGGTAATCAATTCAAAATTTGGCTAAGAGATTCACTCAGTGACAGGTAACCCCTAACTGGAACTGGGATCCAAGGTAAGGTAAACCCATCTGAGAACTAAGAAACTGGGATCCCAGGGGAAACCCCCACTAACCAGCCATCTATAGAGAGGCTATACCCATTAGAAACTCACCACATTAACAATGTGTGTCTCATTTAACCCATACTGATCTCAGTCTCCCTTGGAGATTCTGTTGTTATGTTTCAGAAGGCAACAAGAACTGTGGACAACCCAATCCCACCAACAGGACCTGAGATATGGCCTGTTCACCCAGGCAGGAGATGAACCACACCTAATTTATATAGAGAGCCCAAATGAAACATTGAGGAAGTGGCAAGATGAGCATGAGACCTATATCCGTATCAACACAGATAACCAGCAAAAGGATAAGGGAGATAGACATGAGGATACCCATCACAATCCAAAGCAGAAATCCAGAGACTTAAGAACTCAAAAGTAAAGCAGACCTAAAACTCATCCAGCATATCTCAGGGATCTCCGCAGAAGAGGAGGCTAAAAGATTATAAGTGCCATAGTGGAGGAGAACACCCAGATGCATTGCCCCCCCCTTGTAACAACACAGAAAGAAAGGGGGAAAACTGGCTACCTCTTGTACAATCCATACCCCCATATCCCATGGACTGGTCCAAGAAGTTCACTGAGGAGGGCCCCTAGTGGGTTGGGAACAGGGAGGAGGGAAATGAGGATACCATCATAAGACTTGCTCATGGCAATGTAACTAATTACTGATAATAAATATGGAAAATGGATGGAATGAAGAGCTGATTCTTCAAAAAAAATGAATAAAATTCACAAGACTGATATTCCTCTGGCCAAATTGAACACAGGAAGAGAGAAGTCTCAGTTCAAAAAGATTAGTGACGAAAATGGAAGACATTATATTAGATACCTATGAAATAGTGGGAATTATTAAAACATATTTAAAAACAAATATTCCACAGAATTGGAATATTTGAAATAAATGACTTATATGACATACCAAACTTGAATGAGCTATGACATCTGACCAGATCGCAAGAGTAATTAAATCCTCCTAATGGAAAAAAAAAAAGCCAAGGCCCAGATGGATTCACTGCTGAATTACACAAAACATTTATAAAAGTATTATATCACTTCTCGAAATTGACAAAACTGAAAAGAAAGGTAGGCTTCCTGACTTCTTCTATGAAACCTAAAATACATTAATATCAAAACCAGACACCAATATCTCAGATAAACTGAGATATAAAAATTCTGAATAAAATTCTTGCAAATAAAAAAAGTGGTGAATCTGCTTTATTTTACAAATGGCAGAGAAAATGGAGGAGATCCAAGATCTATCTATAAGACAAGAAGATAGCTGACAGCCCATCATGAGATGTGCCATCTCTACCACATCTGCCAGGGCCTAGTAGACAATTCAGAGGAAGTGGCAATATGAATACCGCTCTTACTACTAGCCTGACAACCAGTCAGTCACAGGACAATGGTGACAGATAAATAAATAACCTATCAAAGCAGAAATCTAGGAGGTACAGAAAACGCAACACTATATCACACTACCAACACACCTGCTATGGCTTGTGGAACATTGTGGGAAAATGGTGCAGGGGAGAGATTTTAAGAGCCACAGTGGGGGTAACATGAAGCCTAGTTCCCCTACTATCCCACAGAGAGTAAATGAGTCTGTTTTGTTTTTAGGTTGCAGTAAACATCAGTAGTTTTGGCAGCAATGCTAGAACAAGGTTTGAAGAGAGGTGAAGCAGGGAGGGATGACAGGAGGAGAGAGTTCACAGGCAAATAGAGGTAGAGAATTCAAGGCAAGGAAGGGTCTGTAGGCAATGGGGCAAGGAAGGGAGGGGAGAGGAGAGGCATGCGAAACTAATGATGGCCATGAATCAGCACTGTAGAAACCTTCTCCTTGATTAGATAATCAAAAGTTATAACGCTCTAAATGAGAGTGAGGGAGAGGTGAGTTTGGGCAGAATCCCCCTGAAGAGGTGAAGAAAGTGTTACCTTAAATCCACAGGATGTTGCAAGCAAATCCTAGCCAGAATTTGGTTACCCCCAGGGATTTGCTGGTAATGTAAGCTTATGAGGATCTCAAAACAATGCAAGCCATTGCCAAAGCACTTGGTTACCCACCAGATCTCAGATGTAAGACCTTATTATTGCAAACACCACAGGGTGCTGTCATGAGACATTTAGAGATTACATTGGAATGAGATGGAAGCTAGCATCTTCATGGCTAGTTCTCATAGTGATGGAGAGTTCTATGTGAGCTTCTAGCAGATAAAAGTCACCAACTATATAAACAAGTAGTGTATCCTACAAGCTATAAAATCAACCAGATAGGCAAGATGTCTACACAGATACAATAGTGGCACTGAGGCTTTCTGAGTAGATATGAGGCTCACTCAGATGTTGCTGGGAACCAAGTAAGAAGTCTAAGGCATGGAAGATCATAGAGTTTCCCTCAAGAGGATTTCCACTGCTCTTTTGTTAGAAGGAAAGGGTATGTCCATCAAAAAGTCTTCTAAATGTCTATGTTTATCCACTTTGATCCATGCTGCTCTCTTTCTTGGCCAGAGAATCTGTTTTTTACAGATGGCAGTGAACACCTGGTAGACTCAAGACACATCAGCATGACAAGAATAGGAAGCTGAGTGCCTAGCATGAGACAACTCATCTCTATCACATCTGCCAGGGCCCATGAAGCATTACAGGGGAAGTGGCAGATTAAATATGAATGCTGATCTCACTGCTAGCCTGAGAATCTCCTCTAGGGAGATGGCACTAGACACTGAGGAGACTCAAAACTCATCAATGCTAAAAGTCAGAGGCTGCTGAGAATTCAACACAAAAGGAAACTTATAACATGCCCACCTAGGCTCAGAGAACACTGTGGAAGGTGAGAGAGGAAAGTAAGAGCCACAGTGTGGGAGGGTGTATTCTGAATCATTGCCTGCCCCCACCATCATAGACTGACTTGTGCATTCATCACCCCATAGTAATAATGATAGCCACTGAGAAGGTCCCTCAGTAGAAAGTGTGGGTGGGGAGAGGGAACATGAATTTTGCTCATATAATACAGTTCTCAATAAAAACTATGACTATTGCAGAAGCAGTGATGTGTGAAAAATCATGTCAGCAATACAGAACACGAAGTGTTGATGTCTAAGAGACCACTAATGTGCGCAGCATCTGGTCAAGTGAGCCCAGCGTTAAAGACTGGAATCATAGTTTAACTAATTTGTAAAGCTGTGGGTAGGAATTCTTTTTTCACCTCTATTTTTGATTCTTAGCATATTTGCTGACATGTAATAAGTATGCAATAAGAGGAAAAAAGGGACAAAAGAGAACAGGAGAGAATATAGAAAGAAGAAAAGAAAGAAGTGGGTTGTCCTTTATGTTCATGTACCCCATTCATACAAGAATTTTTTTGTGTAGTGCTTTTCAAATTTCACTGTATATGAAATCTCTCTGGGTATTTAAATGATCATCATACTTGAGCTACTCTTCATATTTAATAAATAAGAACATTAACATGGATGCAGCCACAACAGGTGATTTGAGGTAAGACATTCCTGTCAGACTTGGCCCTTGTGTTTTGACATGGAGGTGTTCCTTGGTTAATTTTCTTCACAGACTTTATAGTATCAACAATATGGAAATCAATCCTAATACAACCAGATATTAGTAAAAAAAGGGAAGAATAAACAATAGGTATATCATTGGATATTACTGAAAATAGAGAATCAAATTTGAAAACTGAGCCTTTGCCTATACACTAATGAATTATTCAAGGAGACTTCTATTGTTATTTACTGAAATATATGGTGAGTGGAATACAATGAATAAATATGCCTAAAGTTGATCCACTCTAGTTTTAAATGACTACCTTGTCACAGACTGTTTAATGCAAAAACATGTTTGAGTATACTTCTGAGCACCAGTCTGCACAAAAATGGACTTGGTGTTTCTATGGATGGCTGTGTTGTTGCTCACAACATCAATGTGAGGCAATTACCAGTTTAGTAATAACAATAGAAGATAGCCAGAAAGTGACAGACCATTTTCAGTAATTTATAAAATATGGTACCTGTCATAGGTAGCCATACACCACTGGAATGAACCTCCAAACCAGGCACAATTATGGAAGAAAAGGATTTAGTGAAGTTACAGATACAGAGGATGTTCCATAATGTCAAAAGAGGCTAGACCCCTTTCACAGGTCTAGAGAGAGAGAGAGAGAGAGAGAAGCCATCACCAACACCACACACACACACACACACACACACACACACACACACACACACACCAGCAAAACAGGTGGAAGGGTTGGGGGAGAGAGATTACCTTCCCCTTTATATAACCTTAGGACTGGGTCTTGCAACCCTTTCCCAGACTTGTTGATATCCTGATTCTCTGGAATTACTTTCTGCACTATCCTCCCAGGAAGGGATGCGTGGGATTTCTAGCTAACATGACTTTCTGAATGTCTTGAGCTTCCTTTCTCTCTTAAATTTGGAGGAAATCTCCTATAAAATGTTCATCAAGATCACTGTGGATTGCTAAAAGGTCAAGTTGACAACAAAACTTAGCCATAACAGTGCCCATGCTAAGCCAACCTTTGGTGTTCTCCTCACTCTTGGCTCTCCTAGTGTTCAATAAGCAGTGACTCTCCACAGCCCCACTGACATCGTGGGGGAAATTATGCATGAGGATTTGAACATAAGAATATTTCATTATTTTTGTCCCTCTCCCATTATGTGATGATATGTATAGGTATATACATGTTTGTGAATTTTAGATGTGATGTTTTTTAAGACATGGCAATGCCTATCATTTGAAATCACAACTATAGTTTACCTGTTGTCATGGTTTGATCCAGGTGTCCCCCACAAACAATTGAATGTGTTCTGATAGATCGATCCTCAGCTGATGGCAGTTTGGGTTTTACAATCTCAATGAAGCTGTGTTGTTGGGGGCGGGCTTATGGGGTTATAAACCAGCTTCCCCTTGCCAGAGTTTGGCACACCTTCCTGCTGCTGTTTGCAGTGCTGTGGCAGAGG
>PVHP010018473.1:0-33080 GCA_004024765.1 Zapus hudsonius | reverse complement strand
GAGAGAGAGAGAGAGAGAGAGAGAGAGAGAGAGAGAGAGAGAGAGAGAATGGGCACAGCACGAACGCCAGACACATACGCCCTCTTGTGCATCTGGCTTTATATGGGCACTAGGGAATTGAACTCGGGTCCTTCTGCATTTCAGACAAATGCCTTAACCGCTAAGCCATCTCTTCAGCCCTGGGGATAACTTTTGAACTCCTCCACCTACTGAGTTCTGAGATTACAGGCAGGTGCCACCACAGCCAGCCTTCACAGAATCATTGAAGCCAGGAAGGTGGCAAGATGTCTAATAGGAAGGACAGCAAAGGGGCTTCCTCAGGGAAGATGCAGTCCCACCCAGCAGAGACTACACTTCCCAGGACCCCTTTAACTCAAGCTGAACTATACAAGCATGTCACTTCTGAGCCTGGCTCCTTCAAACTTCCTCTTCTACTGGCTGAAGCAAATGTGATACCCAGGGGACCTTGGGTGCCCCTGGCCATCATCTCAACCTGAACCTCGGAAGGACTGACAGGGACCACCCACCCAAAAAGGTTACAGGAGGAAGAACTGTTGCCTTCTGGGCCAGGTTTTTGTAACATTTGATGTGCTACAGTAACTAGAGTTGCCTGGGTTTCCTCATCAAGTAGCTTTTCCCCTTCTAGTTTGTTACATTTGGTGCCTTGTTACCAAGTTACCAATGCCACTGGTACAACCTAACTTGGTTGAACTGGAGAGATTACTCCTGAGTATATTTTTTTCACACTGGGATTCATTAGTTCTCTGTTTGCATTTTGTTGCTGTTGCTGCTAGCTGGAATTAGATTGGGTATTTGCTTTTTTGTTCAAGACAGGGTCTCGCTCTATATACCAGGCCTGAAACTCAATCCTGTTGTAATCCTTCTGCCTCAGCCTCCCAAGTGCAACGAATACAGGTATGAGCTACCATGTCCCACTTAGAATTAGATAGTAAAAAATTTTAAATGCTTATTATTTATTTGCAAGGAGAGAGGAGAGAGAAAGAGAGAGAGAGAGAATGGGTGTGCCAGGGCTTCCTGCCACTGCAAACAAACTCCAGACGCATGCACCATTTTATGTATCTGGCTTTACATGGGTACTGGGAAATCAAACCTGGGCCATGAGACTTTGAAAGCAAGCACCTTTAACTGCTGACCATCTCTCCAGGCCCAAGATAAAAAAATTTTTAGGAAGGCTACATGAGCCAGAATTCCTACGTGCTTGAGAGCCTACCTCTATGTCTTCAGTCACAAATGGTGTGCTGTGTGCAGAATGCACTTTGAGGAAAGCATCTCTCTTCATCCCTCCTCCAATTCTCAGTAGACACTGGCCCACTTTGTGTTCCATGAAGACGCCTGTATCACCCAGGCACCTGGCAGGGATCAGGTGACTTGTTCAAATGGAATAATGAAGGAGAGTTTAACAAAGGGACTTTCCACAAAGGCGTGAGTAGGTGTCACTGTCTGTGCAGCCCAGGTGACTGCAACATCATTCTACATAGAAAAAGCTACTCCCTGCTGACACCTGAGTGTCCCTGCTCTTCTCTATCCCTGATGCAGTTAACATATAGTCTTGGGAGCAAGCTTAGACAGTTAGGCTAAACCAACTAAGAGCACCAGGAAATTAATGACCTGGAACTAGATTTCAAACAATATCAGAGCGCTTGCTTAGAATCCTGCAAGACTAAGGTTTGATCCCTGGTACCAAAAAGGGAGGGAGCTCCAGAGCTCAGGAGGGAACCTGCCCCCTACTGGATTTTTCCCCTCTCTTTGTTTCCTGGGATCTCTCCCCAAGTGAACCCCAAACTTTGTCTCGGGCTCTGCTTCTAGAGAAACCCAAACTCAGAGATCAGAGTCCAGGGAGGGCAGCAGGAATCTTGGGGTCATTGCTTTGGAGGTGGGGGTCAAGCAGGGAGTTGGGGAGGAAGGGAGGGAGGGAGGGAAGGAAGAGTACATTGAGGAAGTCTGCCAGAAACTATGGCCTTGCCAGAAAGACACAGTCTCCCAGTGGCTGTAGGGAGGAGGAAGAGGGAGGAAACATCCTGGCCTCTCCCTCTTCTCCTCACCTTCTGATCTTCTTATGCCAAGGGCAAGAGAGCCCATGGTGTTTTCAATGGTGTGAGGCTGCAGTACATGGATCAGTGGTAGAGGGCTGGCACATGCACCCAAAGAAAGAGCATACAAAAGATTTATAGTCCACAGGCTGGGATTTATCCCATCTATTTTTTAAAAATTTTTTTTTAGCAGAGGTGGGTCTGACCTACATAGAAAGCAGAATTTCAACAGTCTTGGATCTGGAAAAGGCTTTTTAGGGTGTCAGGGTAGAGTAAAAGCAAGGTGCCGAAGTTGGAGGGTTGGGAAAGGTAGTGGGATTCCTGTTATCTAACACTCCCCAAAACGTGGTAGCCGAAAACAACACTCAATTTATTTGTCGGTCAGGGAATCTCAGCTGAGCAGCTCTTCTGCTCCACATGGCATTGAATAAAATCAAGTTTCCTGCCGGCAGTGGGTCTGAAGGGGTGGCTTCCCTCATATGGCTGATGGAGGAGTGGGAGTCGCTGGAAGGTGGAATTTTGCAGGTGTGTCTAGAGGCTAGTGGCTTCTAGCTGCTCAGTTTCCCACAAAGAAAGTTCAAGAGCCCAAATGGAAGTTGTAAGATGCCCCATACAAGGAAGTCCAGGAATGTTCTAGCAATCGGGTCACTAAGCCAAGACAAGGGTGAGAAGTGGAAACCTAGACCCTAGCTTGCAAAGATAGCAAGAGCGAAGACCTTGTCAACTTTAGTGGACTAACAGGCCATCCAGCCACCTGGGCTTTCAGGAATATGCTGGGAAGCAGTGGAAATGATTTTGGAGAAGGGCTTGATGTCGCAGCAGAGGCTGAGGTAGAGGTGGGCAGTAAGACTCTGAAGTCTGATTCAAGACCCCTAACACCCTAGGAGCCTTGGTGTCCTTGTCTGTAAAATGAGAACAGTTCCTGCTTCATAGTGTACAGGACAGATTCAGTGGGATGGCATTTATAAAGTGGTCCTGGGGCACTTGTCCCCAAGGGAGTGCCAACACATAGCAATGGTATCATTTACTCTGAGGAGACGAAACACAAAGCTACTGTGAAGTTTCCACAATGAGTTAGAAGGATTTTGTTTTAACCAGCATCCTCCTGCCTCAGTTTCCTTAGTGTTGGGATTACAGGTGGGCATCACCACCTCTGGTTCTAGAAGAATATCTGTCTCTGTCTCTCTCTCTCTCTCTCTCTCTCTCTCTCTCTCTCTCTCTGTGTGTGTGTGTGTGTGTGTGTGTGTGTGTGTGTGTGTGTGTGTGGTGTGATGTGTAGCATATGCATGTGTGTGCCCAGATGTGATGTCACCTTGCACACACCTGCAGAGGCCAGAGGAGAACACTGGGTGTCCTTCTATTATTTGTCCATGTGTTTACTTGAGATACACTCACTCAACCCAGAGCTGCTGTTTTGGGTCACTGAGCACCAGCAATTATCCATTCTTTCCCCACACACACACACTGGGCAGGGGTGACAGATGTGTGTGTGGCCATGTCCAGCTGTTTATCTGGGTGCTGGGGAATCAAATGTGAGTAGTCACAGGCCCTCCCTCATCTTGTGCAGACTTGCTCTTCCTCATCCCCCCCGACCCCCCCCCCTTTAGGGGTTTTGTCTTTTACTTGTTTGTTTCACCACTGCAAACACCAGGCTGGCTTGCAGACTCCACCTCCCACTGCAGTAGGCACACTGGGATTACAGACATTTGTGCTGCTTATGTCTGGCTTTACATGGATTTGGGGGATCTGAACTCCAGTCATCAGACTTACACAAGCACTTTTAGACATTGAGTCACCTCCCCAGTCCTTACAAGGGACACTTCTGACCCACCCTCTCCCTCACTTCCATATACAACCCAACTCCAAGTCCAGCTGAGTCTGAATCTCTCAGCCTCTCCCACAGCCCCACTGCCTTCCACCTGAACCACTACAATCACTCTTTCCTGGTCTCCCGTTCTCCCTCTGGGGCCCTGTCATCCTGTCCCTTGCAGCAGGCTGCCCAGTCTTCTCTATCTGCAAGGTGCACACAAGTCACCGGGGGCCTTGTTAGAACACTGGCTCAGGTGGCTCTTCAGGCTGGAGTGTGCTTCTAACTGGCTGGCCTGTGGTGTCCACACTGATACCTTGTGAACCACACTTTGAGTAGCTGAAGAATATATATTGTTTTCATACAAATGCAGGTTTGATCCTGTCCTGAAACCACTTAAAACCCTCTACTACCTTCCCAGCATCCTCAGGGAAAGACCAAGCCCCACTGTGTGGCACAGACCCCACTTTAACTCTTTCTCGCCTGACTGGCTGACCTCTGCCTCCCTATGCCCTCCTCCTACTCCTGCCCCACTCGAGCTTCTCATATTTAATCTTATCTTTCTCTTGCTTTACTTTTTTTCCCCATTGGTGCCTGTGTCTCAACATGCCTATTTTTGGTTTGCCTTTTATATAGTCTAAAAATTTTACCGTAGTGTGTGTTTTCTGCGACATAGCTGAGCTCATTCCCTTCCACTGCTGCCCGGTGTGTTGTCGCCTGTGGGTGAGCACTGGGGGTGTTTCCAATGGCAACAGGTCCCGCACCACGGCAGGTTTCTCGGGTGTAAGTGTCCTAGGGGGCACAGCCTGTGTCCCAGACCACTCTATGCCCCGGAGTCTCTTAGACAGAACAAATGTCCTCTGCACCCCACCCCCACCTGGTGATCCCCTCCATGTCTCCCAGTCGTGTGGCTGCGCACTCCCCTGGTTCAGCTCATGGGCTCCAGGTCTGCAGCTCGGCCTGCACACAGTAGGTGCTCAGGCAGCGCTGGGGCCGCTGGACGGGGCTGCAGGTGACTTGGGCAGCTAGGGATCTCTCCGGAGATGGGAATTCCAAGAAATGCGCTGCCAGGGGAGCGGGCGGGGCGAGGGCTCCGGTGAGGGGCGTGGCCTCGGCGGGGGCGGGGCGGGGCGGGGCCCTGTCGGGGCAAAAGGGGAGCGTGGCGGGCCCGGGTTCCTGAAGGCCCCGGGGGAAGCGGGTCCGCCACCGAGCCGTGCTCACCCGGAGAGCCTCGGCGGAGGGAGCAGCCGGGCCGCACGCTTCGCACCATGGCCCAGACGCCCGCCTTCGACTTGCCCAAAGTGAGCGCGGGCTCCGGGGCTGGGGTCCGACTGCTGGTCTCCCCGGGGGATCGGGGGACCCAGCCCGGGGCGTCCCCGATCCTGCAAGCACGTGGCTCGCCTCCGGGCTGCTTAACCAGCCTCGGGGAGGCCGGGAGCGTCCCGAGCCCAGAGGCGCCTCTGCTTCTGCCCCGACCTGTCCCCTCTGGGTCTCAGCGTCACCGTCTGCCTAAAGGGTGCTCCGCAGCTGGGTGAGCCTAGGCGGGGCCGGCATCTCTGATTCTTAATACACTGGGATCCCCCGAGGTGTACAGCTGTTGGGTAGGTACCTGCTGTTGAGCCCGGGTAGGAGCTCTTCATGAATGGCAGCGGCTTTCTGCTTAAACAGTATGATGGCTTTGTGAGCGCCCAGGAGCTCAGGTTTGTGGATGTGCTCACTCGGTGGAAGACTGGTAAGCCAACCAGAAAGGGGAGGGAGTACCAGGGTGAGACCCTCCCACGTGGGGAAAGAGGCCAGGAGTTGAGTGAGGGGCCCCTTTCCTCCCTGGGGACCTTGGGCCTCTTGGCCAAGTTATGGCCACTGACCCCAGGGAGACCCCCTTGTCTCTCTGCCCACCAGCTCAGCTGTAGCTTTTGGGGGACAACAAGCGAGTGAGGGTCCAGGCTTGTAATGGCCAGCTTGCAGGCCTTGCAGACTCTGTCCAGGGAAGGGCTACACCAGATCTAGCCAGGTAGAGTGGATTGGCCAACAGGGTGTAAAACTGAGGGCCCAGGAAGAGAAGTCAGAGGCAACCAGCCTCCATTTACCCCTCTAAGAAATAGGTGTGATGATGATGGCTGGCAAGCATGTAGGTAAGAATTCAGTGTGTGTGTGAGTGTGTGTTAACGTGCGCACGCCTGCACGTGCAAGACAGCAGGCAGACCTGCTTTCCACTATCCATGATCCCATACTGGCAGCATGGTCTACCACTCCCTGTCAGAAATTAATGGTCAGGGGTACTGACAAGCCCCCCTGCCCCAATCCAGCTTCCTGCACATCTTGTTTGGTGCCCCGGTGAGCCATTCTTAGTGCCTCTTGGCATTGAAGGTTGTTGTTGCTGTTGTTCTGGATGCTGTAGATTCTCTGCCCTTGGGCAGGAGAACCTCCCTTTCCCTCCCCCCCCCAGTGATTCCTAAACATGGTTCAAAGCCCCTTGGTTGGACTGAGGTGAATGGCAGGTCGCCTGCATATGCTCCATCCTTGTGATACTTCTGCAGGGGAACACTGACATGATCTCCAGGACTGTCATCTGATTCGTGCTGGCAGGGTGTTTCCTTGGGGCCTCCGATTCCACACCTGGGGAAATGGTACATGATTGCCAGCATGGCTGCCTGGATGCTAAAGGCAAAGCTTGGGCATGAAGGTAGACTGAAAGCTGCTATGTCTGAGATGTGACAAATCTCCTGTCCCTGTGAGGAAGAAATGCGGGCAGGAGAAATGGGAAGGAGCCACCGTGACCAGTGTAACTATGAGTGTCACCAGCTGAAGCTTACTGAGGGCCCAGGGGTCTGAGCCAGGCCCCAGCCTCTCATCAATCCATTTGATTCAGGCAATGGCCCTGTGAGGTAGTAACTGCAGAAAACAGGAGCAGAGATCTTAACTAGGCCCAAGATCTCACAACTAGGACACAGCCAAGTTAGGGGTTGAGCTCAGGGCAGGCTGGCTTTAAAAACCTCATGCCCTAAACCAGGCATTATGGCACATACGCATAGTCTCTGCTACTTGAGAGGCTGAAGCAGGAAGATTTAGTGTTCCAGGCCAGCCTGGGCTATACAGCAAGACCCTGTCACAAAACCAAACCAAACTAGAAATCTAATACTCTTAACTGTAGGAACCTTGGGGGTGGAGTTACCATGCCCACCCTGGACAGGGGACTTTGTTGGGTTCTTTAGCTTCTCATGCCAACCACCAGCTGAGACCCAGAGCCTGGCCAGTTTCAAGAAGTCAAAGTGGGGTAGTGCCTTCCAAACTCTCTCTCTCTCTCTCTCTCTCTCTCTCTCTCTCTCTCTCTCTCTCCTCTCTTCTCTCTCCTCTCATAGAGGGAAGGGGGAGGGGAAGAGAGAGACAGACACTCATGTTGCCTAGACTGGTCCCAAACTATCTATGTAGCCAAGAATGACCTTTAACTTCTGATCCTCCTGCCTCTGTCTCCTGAATGCTGGGATTGCAGGCAGACCTGTGCCACCATGCCCAGTTTTATTTCATGCTGGAAATCCAACCCAGGGCCTCGTATGTGCTCAGCTAGCACTCCTGTCTGGGTGGGGTCTAGACACTGTTCCCAGGCAATGGCGAAGCTGCTTCAAGGAGCAGGGCCCTAGGCTGTGTGTGGTCACCTTCATTGTCACCACAATAAATACTTTTTGCTGGGAACTGGAGAAGGAGGAAAGAGAGGTAGCTCTTATCACTATGCCCACATGAAGCAGGGTTAGAAAATCCCACAGCCCCCAGACTTGCTTCGTCCTGGAGCACGCTGTGGACCACATGATAGCCATGGCTCCTTAGAGTGGTCTCAGGTACCAGGCACCATCAGCAATTTAGTCAACTGGATCCCAGAAGACTGAACAAGACAGCTGTCTGCATCACCATTTGCAGACAGAAACTCTGAAATCTGGGGAGGAGACTTGTCCAAAGCTATGCAAACTGCACCTAGCATGTCAGACCCGGATTGGAACAGCTATGTTTCTACCTGGGACTTTCCCCATGCAGAAGGGACGCTGTGTGAACCATGAACTGACACAATGCCTTTTTGCTGTCACTCTGTGCCAGGCACTGTTCTAGCAGCTTTGCATATATTAACTCATGTCATGTTCACAGCAGCCCTCTGGAGTAGGTCCTGTTATCTTCATTCATATTGAGGAAACTGACTCAGAGAGGGGAAGGAATTTGTCAAAGGCATACAGACAGGCTTGAACCCAGATTGACTTAATACTGGATGTTATTATTATTATTATTATTTGGTTTTTCGAGGAAGGGTCTCGCTCTAGTCCAGGCTGACCTGGAATTCAGTATGTAGTCTCAGGGTGGCCTTGAACTCACAGCAGTCCTCCTACCTCTGCCTCCCGAGTGCTGGGATTAAAGGTGTGCGTGCACCACCACGCCCAGCAATACTGGATGCTATTAACTGCTTCCAACTTTGGCTGGAGGGCGTGTTATGGGGAAGGAGTGAGAATCAGGGCTGGACCATAGACTACTGCCTTGGGCTTCAGGGAGACCAGGGCTGAAGTTTCTGCCTGGTCACTTAGCAGCTTCCAGTCCTTGGATAGACCAGTCCTGAACCTCAGCTTCCTTTTGCAAGATGGGATGAAGAAACCAATGTTATAAGTTCCTGGGGAAGATAGATACTGTAGTCACTTCTTCTAACAGTACCTGGAAGGTACCATGGGAGCTCTCGGATGTGTGCATCTGTTTGGGGGCTGCAGTGGGGACTTCAAGGACTCAGGGAGGCCTTGGCACCTGCAGGGTCACTCTCATTTCTTGTCTTCTGGAGACAAATCCCCAGGTGCACTTCTTTGGGCTCTTGGTGTCTTTCAGTTACCAGAGGCACCTGTTGAAACAAAACTGCCCCCAGAAGAGACAGCCTTCACTAATTTTGACTCATGGCAGTTGGCCAGGAGGGGGTAGAAGATTAGGTTTCATGGAAGCCTTTTGTTTGACAGAAGCAGAGACCAGAGAGAGAAGTGGTCTGCGGTCACATTGGGAAACACGGAGGGTGAAGCCTCCTGATCCCATATCTAACCTCAGGCTGGAGGCAGCCCTGTGAGCTGTGAGAGATTTGTGCATCTGCCCAGGTGTCCTGAGAGGGTCCTGTAGTGCCCCTTGGGAGGGGAAAGGTGATACTGTGGGGTGACCTTGAACGGGGGGGGGGGAGAGCCAACCAAGGAAGCCCAAAGTGAGGCTTGAGGCTACATTTTCTTATGGGGGTAGACCCCAGACCAGCTGCTGGGGAGGGGAGCCAGCCTCTCTGGTTCTGGCACCCAGGGTCATGGATAGGTTGCCTGGGTCTCTTCCACTTCTGAGTGGGGAGCTTGGGTGAGTTATCTTATTTCAGCCTGCCTCAGTTTCCCCCTGTTGAATGAGAATTATACCCATACCCATGTCACAGACACCAAGCACAGGCCTGCTGAGTGTGGGCATACCACTCACTGCTGCTATTGATGGTGAGTGGCATCACTGTGGTAACTAGTATCCCCATCAGACTTCCCCATCCTCGGCCCAGCACCTTGCCTGGCAGGATTAAGGGAGCGAGTTGTTGGGTGAAAACACGCATGTTTCTGGTTGTGGTTTTTATTAGTCTATGACACTCAAGCTCTCTGAGCTTCAGTCTTGTCATCTGTAAAGTGGGGACAACTGGCCTTTGTTCCTAAGCTGTTTGGCTGAGATTTCCCTCAAATGAAGACAATTCTTGCTGGTGAGGAAACTTTTAGGGTGAGTTACAACAGAGGAGAGACCTCTGACAGGCCCCAGGGCAGCACGAGGCCATGGAACCGAGCTCAGAAGGCTTCCTGAAGGAGGTGGGGTTGGAACAGTTAGTACGCCCAAGGATATTCAGTTTCCTGGCTTTGCCCTTAAAGTCAGCCAAGAAAGCCATGGGAAATGAGGCACTGACCCCTGCCCCACCCAGCTCCTGACCAAGAGCAGAACTAGGAAGGGAGGAGGTAGGGCTGTCAGTGGGCATCTGGGGCTCCTCTGGGTTCTAGCCACTGTGCTGAGCTTGTGTCTCACAAGGCAACCCCAGGGTGGGGAGGTCAATGCCTTCCTGCATGCGTGTGCATGTGTGTGTGTGTGTGTGTGTGTGTGTGTGTGTGTGTGTGTGTGTACTTGTTGTAGCTGTTAGACAAGGAGCCAGGAAAAATAGTCACGTGTTCATTCACCACACCCGGAGCATGTTTTGCCGTGCTAGGAGTGTAGCAGACACCTAGGACACAACAGGATGGTGGGACAAGTCCCTGCTCTTAACAGACTGCTGAGAAGACAGACATGATGGAGGAAAAAACAAGGACATATCGAGTGGGTGCTTTGGGACCTGGAAGCCTGAGGAAATCTCTCTTCTGGTCCTGTGAGCCTGAGTCAGATATGAGGGTATCAGGCCAAGTCTAAGATTTGGGTCCTCATCCTGACTCTGTCCTCTGTCCCCAAAACACTTCATGACCTGGGACGTTATAGTGTGTGAAGGTACCTCTCTGGGACTCACCTGTCCTAGCAACTCTCAGGAGCAAGAGCTCCATGCTTCCCCCACTTGGAAGTATAAAGTTAGGTCTGTTGGTAACTAAGCCACTTCCTGTCCTGTCAGCCCAGGGAGGACTTCCTGCCATCCTGGCAGCTGCTGGACCAGCTGGGAATCAGCCCTGGTGGAGAGTGAGGCAGAGGGAGGAGGCACGAGACTCCTCTCCAGAGAGGTCAGGGTGGTGCTGTGGCCATGGGTGGACCTGAGCCTAGAGGCAGAAGAACTTGGGCTCCATCTATAAAAGGAGAGTGGGGTCGCTCCCTTCAAGGTTGTCACATGCTCACGGTACACACTTAAATGTTGGACCACCTAGCTGCTGCTTTTCCCAGAATATGGCCAGGAGGACAGAATTCCCCTTCCATCTCCAAGTTTGCACTTCATGCTCATGTGGGGTGGATAGACGGGCTTTCCATGGCAGCTCTCTAGAAACTTCAGTGACAGGTGTGCCTGAGCTTGGGACACTTATGCAAGTGGTTTGTGACTCTGCTCCTTTCCGTCAAGTGTTGGGGAGCCTCCATGAGGCATGGTGAACTGCTGACCTTACTTCCCCTGTGCAGAGATGCTGCCCCAGCTTGGCTAATATTGCTCCATATTGTCCTCCTGCTCACTGAGTACCTACTGTGTGCACAGGCAGTGTGGTGAGCTTTTCACACTTGTTCAGCTCCCACTGGGACACCATCTTCCTTTCAGGCTTCTTCCCAGCCTGCTTTACACCCAGCAGCAAGAAAAGGCTTTTAAACGGAGCCTCCCCCATTGAACACATTTCCACGGGAAACCCTCTGAGATCTGAAGACAATTCCCAGGTTAGCACCCACAGTTCACCTCCTCTCCTGGCTTTTCGCTTCTTGCTGGAGCGCTCATTTCTGTGTCTCTTACCCACTCTCTGCATTGCCTCCTCCATTTCCGGTGTGCTTCTCCTCGCTTCACAGCTCCCTGTGGCACCACACCTGTGACTCTGACTTCAGAAGGTCTGTGTGTCTGGTCGGTCAGTCCAGGATGCTCTGTGCTATGGGGACAAACGATCTCAGGCTTGAATGACCCCAAAGCTGTGTGGATGTTTCTGGTGTGTCACATGCTGTCTACCAGGAGCTTCCTATGGGGGTTCTCCTGTTGGTCACTGGGGCCAAGTAGATAGGGCAGCCCTACCCTGAATACATGAAGCTGCAGCAGATCCGAGGAGCGCTGCAGGGAATCTTGGGTTGACACGTAAGTAGTAAGAAGTAGCCTTGCAGAGGCTGGAGAGATGGAACAGTGGTTAAGGCGCTTGCCTGCAAATACAAATGGCCCAGGTTCAATTCCCCAGTACCCATGTAAAGCCAGATGTACAGAGTGGTGCATGCATCTTCATTTGCAGTGGCTAGAGGCCCTGGAGTGAGCCCATTCTCTCTCCCCCTCCACACCCCCACTTGCAAAAAAAAAAAGTAGCCTTGCAGTTCCCTTGTGACTCAGTGAACCCGTCCATGGCTCACTGCCTGATTTCCTCTGCTCCTTCCCTGACAAATATTGGGGAGCCTCTGTGGAGCATAGTGGGTGGGCTGCCTGATTTCCTTGTACTTAAGCCAGGCCTGCTTTTACTTCCTAAGCCTCCCTTCTCCATGACCTCTGTTAAACTCCATCACCCCACCGTTTAAACATGGCCAACTCACGCCTACCTTCAAAAGAAACGAAATTCTGTTGACCCACATCCACTTCCTGCCCCCTCCCAGGAGTGGCCACCTGTCTGCCTAGTCAGAGGCAGATTCAAATTAAAACCGTCTCCCTTTTCTTATTTCCACTTATCCATCTCTTCTCCAATATGGTTCTGCCCCTGCCCAGGCCTGTGGAATGGACCGTCAGAGCTCTGCTCTTGACCTTGGTTGCATATCCATAACAGTAAAAAAGATACAAATAAACAAAAAACAAAAACCAGGGTTAGGGGTGTAGGTTATTAGTAGAGGACTTGTCTAACATGATACCCTGTATTCCATCCTTAGCAACTCAAAAACACAAAAACATATACAACACAAATGTGTCAGAGAACCCTTGAGGATTGGGATGGATTGATCTGGGGTGGGGTCCAGATACCTGTGACTTTCCAAAGTTTTCTCAGTGTCCTGATGGACAGTTGGGGTTGAGAACTACTCTGGGGGTTCCCAGAACTTGTGTTCTTAGACTAAGTCTGTCCTCCTACCCTTGACCTCTGGCAAAGCCAGGTTGTATGAGCTGCCTATGGTTGCTACAACAAATTACTGCACACCGGTGGGAAATAAGGGCATCTGTCCCTTTATTTCTGGAGGCCAGAAGTCCAAAATCAAAGTGCCAGCAGAGCCTTGCTCACTCTGAAGGCTCGGGAGATCCCTCCTGAAGGGCCCAGATGTTGTGGACTTATGGCTGTGTGGCTCCATTCTCTACCTCTGTGGTCACATTGCTGCTTCTTGCCCTGTCTGTCACCTCTACTCTGAGGATGGAGACTGTTCAGGCCCAGGATCCAGGATGAGCCCTTCCTCCCAGAAGTCTCAGCGGTCCCATTTTTAGCTGTATATGGTCACAGCTCCTCATCCTGGGGATTAAGATGCCGACGATTTTGGTGGTCCACCATCAGACTCCTCCTTGATGCCTGGTGGCCTGACCTCTGCAAGCCACACACGCCCAGTCTCTCCCCTCTGCCTCCTCTGCAGAGCCACTGAGTGCTGGCTTGGCCACTAGCCTCAAACCCATAACTTCAGTGGCCTTGTTGGGCCACCCCCTCTAACCAGCGTTATGTCCTGGACTGGCATCTCTGGGATCTCAGGAGAAAGCCCACTTCCTTGAAGTTCCAATGCCCCACCCCGAGGTGGTCCTGCCCTGCGGTGTCCCCAGTCCTAGGGACCCTTGTCCCTGACTCAAAGAGTCATTTCCTCCCAAATACCCCATTTTTTTTTTCTGCCACATGGCTTTGGCACATGCTGTTCCCTCTTTCTTGAATAATCTTCTGCCTCCCTCCTTCCCCTGCCTTACCTAGAGGGTTCCTCCTCATCCTTCAGTTTTTGGCTTGGGAGGCCTTTTCCTGCATACATAGGCTGGGTTCTTTTGCTTATTGCTCTTGCGTGGGAATGTGTTCATGCCTCCCATGAGTGTCTTGGCTTGCGACTATACATTTTTTCATGTGTTCTTTGCCTGGCTACTCTCCCTTGCTGGACCATGCTTGCTGCCCAAACAGGACTGTCTCTTTTGCTCACCTTGGCATTTCTAGCAGCCGGCAGGGGCTCCATCATTTTAGTCAAATGATTAACTACTCATAGGTGTGGTACTCGTGCTTATAATCCCAGCACATGGCAAGCTGATGAAGAAGGTTACAAATTTGAGGTCAGTTTGGGCTATATAGTGAGACCCTATCTTAAAAATCATACAAAGCCGTGCATGGTGGCGCATGCCTTTAATCTCAGCACTTGGGAGGCAGAGGTAGGAAGATTGAGGTGAGTTTGAGGCTGCCCTGAGACTACATAGTGAATTATAAGAGGACTAGGCTAGAGTGGGACCCTACCTCAAAAAAAAAAAAAAAAACCCATACAGTAGGCAGGGGAGGTTGAGTGCCTACCCTACAAGCAGGAGGCTGATACCCAGGTGAAAAGGCCAGGAGTGGCCATGTGTGCCTGTCACTCCAGCTGTGGGAAGTAGAGATAGGCGGACCCCTGGAGCTCACTGACTAGCCAGTTTATCCTTATTGGTGAACTCCAGACCAATGAGAGACCCTGTCTCAAAAAAAGGTGGATGAAGGTTGTTGAGAAAGCTCAGTTGTTAAAAGAGCTTGCTGTGCAGGCCTGATAACTGGAGTTCAGATCCCCAAAGCTACACAAAATTCATAACTCATAGGTCTGTGATCCCAAACACACTTTCAGCTACTGGGAGCAGAGTCAGGAGAATCCTGAAGCTTGTGCATCAGCTAGCCTCGTGTTCACAGCGGCAAGTGACAAGAGAGACCCGATCTCAGGCAAGATGGAAAATGAGGACTGACACCCCAGGTTTCCTCTGACCTCCACAGCATGCCCATACATGTGCACACACACAAGAGGTGGACAGTGTGCCTCAGGAATGACACATTAGGTTGCCTACACACACACACACACACACACACACACACACACACACACACACAAACACATATATGGACACACATATAAAGTGCATGCCACACGTGCAAGAAACAAATATGAGGCTAGGGGTTGGCGGAGTGGTTAAAGCATTTGCTTGCAAGCCTGGGTTCCATTCCCCAGCATCCACATAAAACCAGGTGCACAAAGTGGTGCATGCATCTGGAGTTCATTTGCTGTGACAGGAGGCCCTGTCACATCATCCTTTCTCTTTTTCTCTTTTGCATATAGATAAGTAAAAATATCTGTAAAAAGGCGTTAAAAACATTTTAAAAATAAAAACAAAGCTAGATGCAAAGCCAGATGTGCTGGTACTTGGGAGGTAGAGGCAGGAGAATCATTAGTTCAAGGCCATCCTTAGCTATGTGTGAATTTGAGGCTAATCTGGATTATTCAAGACTGTCTCAAAAAAATCAACAAACATGAATAATTTAGCACTTGCTGTGCACCTGCTGTTCCCTTGCCTTAGATGTGGTGGTTGGCCCTCATGAAGCCCTAAGGACAAGATGTGCTATTTTCCCTGTGTGACAGATGAGGTCACTGAGGCACAGGAAGTCATGCGGTTTTCTCCAGGTCCCAAAGGAGTAGGTAAAGACCCAAGTGCCACACTGTGGCCTTCTGTCTCTGGGAGGATCCTTCCCACAAGTAGAGGCTCAGAGAAGTGAAGGCGCTTGCTCTTATTCACACAGCTCCCTGGGCTGTGAGCTTCAGTGCTCCAATGCTGAGCACATTTGGAGTTCAATAAACCTTCATCCTTGCTCTCCATTTTCCCACTCAGCTGAAAGGTTGATGGAGGCATTTGGTCAGGGAACCCAAGAGCTTAACTTGACCCCAAGCCACAGGCATAGGGACTTTTCTGTTCCTCGCCAGCTGGATGACTGCAGAGGTGATCTGATTACATCTCTGTTCCCTGCTGGGCCCTGGGCTGGGTTTCCTGTGCAGGAGGCAGGTCCTGTGGACTTCTGGGTGCCCTTGGGCCAGCAGTTCCCAGCTCCACCTCTTCCTTCTAGCCTTCTTATCTGGGTCACCAAGTCCCAGAGATGGCCCCACCTTGGCCAAGATGCCACTGCAGGATCTCCTGGGCCTGGGAAAAGTTTCCCCCATGACCTGGAGTCCCTTAGTCCTCTGACTCCTGGTACCCTCGGTGCCTCTCAACAGTTCATAGAAAACACCTTCTCCCAGTAGTGGTGACTGTCTCCCTGGGCCACACCTGTCCACCTCAGTGCCTCTGACTCCTTCTAGTTGGTCCTGGACAAGGAGGTATACTGTTCAGTTGAGAAAACTGACCGGAGAGGTCGAACATCTTGCCTGAGATCACACAGCCACAGAAGAGGGGTAGAGCTGGGAGTCAGGCCATCTCCAGAGGCCCCTGCCTCGGCTGTTTGTGCAAACTGTGATCCATGGGGCTGAGCACAAGGGAGGAGGTGAGGTGATCACCAACAAGGCAAAGTATTGAGGACACTTTCTAGAAAGATCTTGTTTTGCCTAATACGGTCTCTTGACAAATTAAGCTTTTGGATGCAGAGCCTGGTATTTACTCACTTTTATGTATGTGTATAAGTGGGCACACACGTGCTCACACAGGTGGAGGTCTGAGGACAATCTTGGGGTGTTTTTCTTCTCCTGCTTTGCTTGAGACAGGGTTTCCCTTGTTTTTGCCACTGTGCGTGTGTGCATTCCACTGGCCCATGCGCTTCTGTATTCTCCTGGCTCCACTTCCCATTGCTGTAGGCTTGTTAGGGTTACAGTCATGTGTACCACTTTCCTCTGGCTTTATGTGGGTGCTGGGGAATTGAACTCGTCAGGCCGGCTTGCAAGACAGTGTTTTTAACCTCGGAGTCATCTCCCAAACTCTTCATCTATTTCTTTGCACTTATTTTGCAGCACTGGGGTTGCAGCTAGGGTCTTGCACATGCAAGCATGCATTCTACCAGAGCTGCCCAGACCCAAGCTGCTGCGACTTCCTAAACGTGTCGCAGTTCCTTGGGAGCTCAGAGACTCTGCACTCAGTCTTTTCTGTTCAGCTCAGGGTTGGATGAGCGAGGTGGCTGAGAGCAGCGGCACCCTGATGGTGTTTGGGATTCGCTAGTTCCTCTATGGAAGCCTGGATGGCTTAGTGGTTAAGAGCACAAGCTTTAGAATTCTGCTTCTGCTGCTCCCCAGCTGTGGTAAAGGCACAGCTGTGGAGCCTTAATGTGTGCTGAGCGCAGTGCTTCTTATGCATGACTTCACCCAAACCTCTGGCTATACAGATGGCGGGCGCAAACTCTGCCAGACGTGTTAGTGCTTCTGTGTGGACCTCACCTCTCTGAGCCTCAGTGTCAGCCGAGAAAGAGGGAGAGAGACAGAGAGAGATCACGTGGCACACACACGAGGTAGCTTGTGAAGATGGTTGATGAAGGGATGAAGTAAGTGTTCCAGGAAAGGCGGCTTTGCCATCATGGCTGATGTTGGCATTACCCCAAGGGCTCCGGCTTTACGATCTCTCTCTTTCTGCGCCCCTTTCAGGTGGAGCTGCACGTCCACCTAGATGGAGCCATCAAACCCGAAACCATCCTGTACTTTGGCAAGTAAGTCTGCAGACAACAGTTGCCCTCCACAGGGTTCAGTGGCGCCTGTGGGTCTTCTCAGAGCCCCCTGGAGACTCCCAGAGCCCTGTTCACTCCCTTGCTCCTAGAGGACTCAAACCAGCCCCCCACTGGAGAAGGTGTTGTGTTGGAACATTTGCACTTTGGTCTCATAGGTTGGAGGTGGGCGTCATGCCTTCCTCCAGAGCTACTGGGGGGAAGGGACCCTCCATCCCACCCTGCCGGTGGAGGACAGCATCCTTCACATGGAGATGGAAGGACTTGGCTTGCCCTCACTGTGTCAAGCCCCAACTCCAGGACATTGTCCCATGGACCAGGATTCCTCACGTGTCCAAGTGCCTTCCTCAGGAGGGAACTGATGATCCTTGGGAGTCTGTCCCCCAGCTCCAGAGCATGGCTTTCAACTCACTGGGAGAGCTCTCTCTCCTACCTGTGGTCACACTCTCAGCCCCGGGGAGCGACTTTGCTTTCTGTTCAGCTGTGCGTCATAAGCACACAGCCCTGGCTCTGCTGCACCAGGTTAATGTAGCAGCTCCTCAGGCCAGCTCTGGCTGGCCCATTTTACAGATGAGGAGATAGAGCCGCAGCATGAGCACAGGGCAGCAATTGAGATCCAGGGATGTGGCAGAGTCTTCACTTCTGTCTCTGTGTAGCCAGGGGTTTCAGTGACATAATACACGAGAAGCGCTTCGCTCAGCACACATTAAGTGCTCCATAAGCATCTCTTCAGGATGTTGTTATTAATTACCACGGATGACTTGGGTAGCAGGGGGACGCCTCTGGCTTATCTCTGCCTGGCCTTTGCCCCCTTGAAGCTGCCAACTACTGTGGCAGCTAATGACCTGCTGAGGTCATTAGGGTGGGACACTGCAATGGGATCTAATCAGGGCTATTAATTAGCAGGAACAAGGTGGCATCATGTCCAGGGTGGGGTGTGGAGAAAGGGCAGGGAGCTGTCAGTGGGGGTGCTGGTGCAATTTTCCCAGCCTTGGGCCACCTCCACCTCAGTCGATCCTGAGTAGGCTGGAGTTGGCCCTAGAGGTTGCAGGCAGCGGCCACTCAGATATGGAGGGCCAGGTGGGACGGCTGGAGAAGAGAGAGGGAAGGTTCTTCTGCCGAGGCCCCATCCAGCGGTCCCTTCTCCGTCTTGGGTGATTGTCTTTGCCGCCGTCTCTTCTCCCTGGACTTCTCCCCTCAGCAAGGGCCCCTGATCTCTTTCCCCGCTCCTCAGTGAGCTTTCTCTAAATCACACTTAGAATCTGGCCATCACTGCACTGCTCGGCGATACACCTGCTCCTCCCTTGATCCTGGCAGTGACTGGTCTGCCTGCAGACTGTCACCAGGTGTTCACTGTGGCCTCTCGGTCAGAGCCATTGTCCCTGAATTCCTCAGCAGTTTGTTCTCCACAGGTTCTGTAGGGCCTATGTCTGGTGTGGTCTTAGGAGGGCCACTTTGGGACAGGCTGGCCAACAGTAAGAGGCTCAGCCTAGGGGGGCTGAACATCTGATCATAGCAGGGCCTCCATCTCTCCACAGCTTGTTATAGGATCTGGGGTTGGTGAAGAGCCATGGCTGGCTGTCAGGTTACAGCACCAGGGAGACCTTGGTGGTGCCTACTGGGCACCCACAGGGACAGTGGCTTCCAGAGAATTCTTTACAGTGCTGGAAATGCAAGGGCCTTCTGCATGCTGGCAAGCTATAGTCTGAGCCTCTGAATGGTCCCCTTTTAAAAAGTGACATTCTTGGAACTGATAGATGACTCAGCAGTTAAGGCATCTTCCTCCAAAGCCTAAGAACATGGGGTTCGATTCCCCAGTACCACCTAAAGCTAGTTGCACACAGTGGCACATGCATCTGGAGTTTTGTTTGTGGTGGCTAGAGGCCCTGGCGTGCCCATTCTCTTCCCCCCTCCTTCTCTCTCCTCTCTCTCTCTCTGCTTGCAAGTAAAACTTTTAAGTGACATTCTTGTTTCAAGGATACAATGTCCTCTCATCTCCTTGAGGATTTCAATCAGGAGAGATATATATTCTCTTCTCTGGCTGTTTGTATGCTGGTACTGTTTATCTATCTCTTCTTTGTCCCATGTGTTGGAAGCATCTCTTTGGCTGTATCTTTTATCTTAAAAGTAGAGAAACCAAGTGATTCCTCTCTCCTGTAGCCGGAGCTGAGCCTCAGTGGGGGGAGAGAGCAGGGATATGTGCCGAAGGAAGAGGTCAACTCAAGTTTACACCCTGCCTCTTGCAGCCGCCAGGGAGGCAGATTCTGCTGTGGAAAGGGGGTTCCAAAGCAGGGGTGCTATTCTCAGAGGGCATGCTGGGGTGCAGAGCAGAGGGAGCCCTGAACTAGGTGGCCAGCACAGCGTGCCTACACTGAGCCAGGAAGGCTGGCAGCCAGCGAGGGGGAGGGGGAACTCCTGGTGCCAACTCCTGCCTTGGGAATTGTGATGCCTAGCAGTACCTATTGCCTTTTGTAGTCCCTGGGTAGACACAGGTCCAGCTGGCTCTGCCTGTTCCTGGGGCTGATAAAGAAGTCACAGGCTTGCCCGAGCACTTGCCTTGGCTCCTGGCTTCTGGCATCAGGCCGTGTGTGTGTGTGTGTGTGTGTGTGTGTGTGTGTGTGTGTGTGTTTATACAGATGGACTTCCACCTGTTAGTCTCTTGAAACCTGTTGACTTGTGGCTCAGGGCCAGAAGTCTTGAAAGGCTATCATCCTGGTTCTCTAGGCTCTGGGCCTCAGTTTCCCTATATGTCCATGGAAAGGAGCTGGATGGAGGGATCTTCACAATTCCTGTGGGGCTCAGGCTGTCCTGTCCTGCCCCAGGAGGCCTGTCTCATCCTCGCTCTCTCTCTGTCTTGTTCTCAGGAAGAGGGGCATCCCCCTCCCGGCTGACACAGCAGAGGAGCTGCAGAATCTCATCGGCATGGACAAGCCAGACTCCCTCCCAGGTTTCCTGGCCAAGTTTGAGTACTACATGCCCACTATCGCGTGAGTTGCTCCCAGCCTTTATGTCCCAGGGCAGCATCCGTCCTTGTGACAAGGACCAAGCTCAGGACTCAGCTGTGGGTGCTGAGAAAACAGTCAATCCCAACTCTGCTTTTCACTATTGCACACGAGTCACTTCAGTGCACGTTGGGGCTGGGAAGTAGCTCAGTTGGTAGAGAGCTTGCCTAACATGCACAGAACCCTGGGTTTGATTCCCAGCACTGCATAAACTAGGTGTGGTGATACACACCTTCAATCTCAGCACTGGGGAGGTGAAGGCATGAAGATCAGAAGTTTAGGGTCATAAGCCCGGTGTGGTGGCGCACGCCTTTAATCCCAGCACTCGGGAGGCAGAGGTAGGAGGATCGCCGTGAGTTCAAGGCCACCCTGAGACTACATAGTGAATTCCAGGTCAGCCTGGGCTAGAGTGAGACCCTACCTTGAAAAAAAAAAAAACAAAAAAAAGGTTCAGGGTCATGAAACACTGACTGATAAGTAAAAAGTCTTGCTGTTGGCTTCCACAGAGGACATTCTGAACCTAGGTGCAGACTGGGGAGCTGGCTCAGTTGGTAAAGAGCGCTCTGTGCAAGAACACAGATGCAAATGGAAAGGAAGAAGACCCTAAGTGCTCCTATGAGACCTGGTGAAGTTACCATGGCATTGGCATGGTCCTCTGGGCCCTCACTTGATCCTCTGTAGCTAGGACTGTCCTCAGCAAGCCCCTCTTGCTTTGAAGATGGCCGCTTCCTTTGGGGATGCTTACCATCTTTCATTGTTCCCGTTGTTTGTAGCAGAACCTCTTTACTCTAGAAATATGTACAGCTCAGGGAGTCTTATTTGCATCTTGTTGTCATCAACAATCCTGGAAGGCGGACACCGCCCTCATTTGCAGAAACAGAGCACTGAAGACACACCGATCTGAACCACACAGTGTGCTGAGGGAAAGCCATCTTCTCTCCCGGTGCCACCTCAATCATCCTGGCATCAAGCAAGAACTGGAATCTGGCAGTCCACTGCAGAAGTTCAAGATGGGCAGAGGGGAGGGGAGGGGGAGACCAGCCTGGCTGTGAGAGATGGAGAGGGACAGGTATCATCAGGAGTGAGAGCCAAGGATGAGTTTGCAGGATGGGCCAAGCACAGGTGTTGAAGGACCAACAGTTTGTGAGGCAGACAGAGGCCATGGGCTGGCGAAGTGTGGGGCAGGAGCACAGGTCTTGGGGAAACAGGACATGAGCCAGGCCACTGGCTCTTTGGGAAGGTACTGTCTCGGGTCTGGTAAGCAAACCCACAGGCACACACGCACTGCCTCTCCCTGCACTCAGCCCCATCCTGAATATGGAGGCAGAGCTGTGTCCACCCTGAGAACCTCATGGACATGCCATCACCACATCGCCCAGACACAGCTGTCTCAGGGTAGAATAGGCCTGTTCCTTGAAGCCCTGATCTGGAAAGGAGATGGGATGTTGTCTGGTTCAGAGATCATGGCCGTTAGGACCTGATCTCCTCATCCTCATGCCATCACTGCACATATCCATGTCCTTGAAGTTGTGAGTAGACATGGGTCAGCACAGAGCAGGGCTTGAACCTGCTCTCCTGCCCACAGCTTATGTCTCTGGGCTGAGGGAGTAAGGGAGATGAGGCCCTGAAGTGAGGAGGCAGGCTTGGGTCTTGCTTTTCCTGTCATGACTCAGTGGGTGGTGGAGACCATTGCCAGGTTCTTTAAAGGCCCATAAACGGGTCTAGGAGAGGGCTAGTGGTCTCAGGACCCTTAAATGCAGGCTAGCTCCCTGCCTCAATGTCTCCTTGTGTTCCTTGAGGCAAGAGCCAAGGATCCTGCATGCTCTGGGCCCTTGCCTCCTAGCCCTCACCCCAGGCAAGCCCCCTGCCCCCAGACACCAAGCACACCCCAACCTCAGGTCCTCTGCTCTTGCTGTTTGTTACCTCTGCCTCGAATGCCGTTCCCTAGGAGCCCATGGCTCATTTTCTTGCTTCCTGAACATCTCAGGCTGTGTCCCTTCTCGTGAGACTTTGCCTGGCTTGATTTAAGTCTGTACATCGGTCACCACCTGATGCGTCACACACCTCCCTTATTTGGTGCCTGGCTCTCTTGCTACAAGGTGTCTGACTACTGTGCACTCAGGGACTGGGCCTGGTGTAGGGGCTCAGTATGTATCCACTGGGGAAATAAATGGGACCGCAGCTGTGGGGAAGCTGGAGAGAGGCCATGAGCATGTGCCTTCTTGTGACCTCCAGTGAGCCTCCTCCTGGGAGTCACCCATCTCCCCAGGGCTAGGCCCTTCTCTCACCCAGGCCTCTTAGGGCACTTGCCTTCACATACCCATTCTTCCCACCCTTGTTTCCCCTCTGTGGTGAAAGCTTCCAGGTAGGCCCAGTCCATCAGCATTTGATCAGTGCTCAGAGGCCCTGCAGGTCACTTTGTACTTCATTTCTGGAGCCCACTCAGCAGTAACAAACAGAACTCCGGAATTTGCCTGTTCCAAACACTGGCCTGGGTGAGGTTTGATGTTTCATCCATTTATCTTCATAATAACCCTTTGATGTAGGGATCAGGGTCACAGAGAAGATAAATTCATGATCAAGGCTCAGGTTCCTCCATCCCAGAGTCCCTGAAGATTCACCACCTGTCTTCTCTGAACAGATACCTGGTCACTGTATCCTAGGCACTTTCCTTGGATGACAAGTGATTTGAGTCTTTGCCCCATGACAACCACAGGCAGGGGAGGTAGAAAATGGCTCCTAAAGAAAGTGTGTGACATGTCATGCTGAGAGGTGATCAGGGAAGGCCTGGAGTAGGCTGAAGGCAGCCCTAGGTGGAGAAGGCAGGAGGGCAGGATGTTGGAGCAAACGAGTGCCCTCTGGATCAGGGCTATGTGTGACCCAAAGCCTGAGCTGAGTGTGTCCCAGCTTGACTGTCCTAGGGCAGAAAGCAGCTCTGGTGGTCTCAGAAGGTCAAGACAAGATAGGGCTGGCTGGAGTGCCTAGGCCAGCATGGAGTTGGATGTCACTGTACGTGGTTGGAAGCCACTGTGCCTCAGAGGAGAGGAGCCGAGCACTTTGGCTTTGTTCATAAACAAACTCTGTGCATGTGTGAGCGACAGGAACTCGGCATGTGCTCTGCCACTGAGCTGCATACCTCCCCACTCCCACTGCTCCTGGTTTACATTTTTAAGATTTCTTTAGCAGCCGGGTGAAGAATTAGAGAGCAGGGCAAGCACAACATATGTCAGTCAGAGACCATGCAGCTGCAACCAGGGCCGAGGGGCCTACAATTGCTGTGCAGTTTGGAAGGACTTGCCAAGTGGCTAAAACCTTAATCTGGCAGGTGCGGAGAACTTGAGGCTGGGATACCAGGGGTTGAGGGCTGGAAATAGGTTTGATCTTCAGAGGGTTGCAGACAGTCTCATTTCACCTGGAGCTCCCAACCCCTTTCTTCCCTTCCCAGGGGCTGCAGGGAGGCAATCAAAAGGATTGCCTATGAGTTTGTGGAGATGAAAGCCAAGGAGGGCGTGGTGTACGTGGAGGTGCGCTACAGCCCACACCTGTTGGCCAACTGCAACGTGGAACCAATCCCCTGGAACCAGACCAAGTGAGTGACAGCCCTGGAGGGTCTGTGCCAAGAGTGTGGCTGCATGGCCCAATTCTGAGAGCAGAGGGGTAGACTGACTGCCAGGAGCTTTGGCTCTAGGCTGTTCCACAGCCTCTGAACTTGAACTTGTGAAAAAATAATGGTACCCATGCCTCACCTTAGGGTTATGTTTCTACCTTGGCCAAAGCGCTTGGCCATCTTGCTGTCAGGATTGTTAACTTGCTTATCCAGTGAGGTCTAAAGGTCCTGCTCAACCCCACAGATGAAGTGACCCTGGCATGTTCTTGTCCCCTCTTGGAGTTTAAAGTGTCTTTGAGGCACAACTCTGATTCCCGTGGAAAAGGGGGATCCTAGACCCAAGCTTAGCCCTTCTCCATTCAGGGCCAGGGAGGACTGTGTCTGACACCCCACACTGGGCTCAAGGAAGCAGGTAGGGGTGCAGAGGCTTGGGGTCATCTCTGTGCACCTTTTCTCAGAGGATACCAGCAAGAGTTGAGGCCATGGACCTTTCTTTGGCCTCAGGTCTTCTCTCCTCTTCCAGAGGAGACGTCACCCCCGATGATGTGGTGGACCTGGTAAACCAGGGTCTGCTGGAAGGGGAGCAAGCATTTGGGGTGAAGGCCCGCTCCATCCTGTGCTGCATGCGTCACCAGCCCAGTGAGTACCAGCCTGGCAGCCACAGGGCTTACCTAGCCTCCCCTGGTGCCCCACCCGCAACTCATGTTTCTGGGTTTTCTAAAGACACCAGAGGCCTCTAGGCAGGTTTGGAACTTCTGGTGACACTTTTGTCCACAAGAAGATTGGGTCTTGGCAAACACATGATCTGTGGAAGCTTAAATCCAAAGGCGCCTAGACAACAGAGAAAAATCTAAGCCCATAGTCCTGCCTTGGGACCCGGTTGGCCAGCCTACTTCTGTCTGATCTCATCTCTGGGGTTCTTGAGGGGCCTCCTTTGTCACTGATATTGGTCAAGTCTCCAAATCATGCTTCATGGTACAGAGTCCATTGTGTGACTTTCAGCTAGTCATACCAATTCTCTGGTCCTGTGTTATCCCTTGTCACAGGATCACCCACTTACCTATGCCTCCATCCTAAGGGTTAGTGGGAAGCAAAGCCAAGGCTTGATGCCAAGCTCTGAAGCATACTTCAGTGGGGTGGCACTTGCATGTCTCTCTCTAATCCTTCCAACATGGTCTGTGAGGTAGGACTATCATTGTTTACTCATTTGACAGGGAACGAGAGAAAGGCAAAGCCTCTTACTCTTCAACTAGAATGGCACAAAGCCTTCGTTCAGTCATTCTTTGTGAGCACATCCTAACAGTACATACTACATAACAACATGCTCTTACACTAAATGTTAAGTTCCTTTTCCCATCTTCTCAGTGAGGGTAAGCCCTACTTGGAGTTGAGGTCAGTACCAAGTGAGGAAACAGCTGTTTGTCACTTACAGAGCCTCGCCATCACCACGTGCAGTGATGGTTGTGTTCCTCTGGGAAGGGGGACTTAGAGACTTAACTAAAAGCCATGCAGGTGGGACATGGCAGTCAGGATCAGACACTGGACACCACATCCTATGCAGGCCTCAGGTGGAACATAGGGCCCAAAGGAGGAGGGCTGGGAGGCCCCTGTCCCCTGTGCTGCTTGACAGAGATCTGGTGACCCTCTCGCCCAGACTGGTCCCTTGAGGTGCTGGATCTGTGTAAGAAGTACCGCCAGCAAACTGTCGTGGCCATCGACCTGGCTGGTGACGAGACCATCCAAGGAAGCAGCCTTTTCCCAGGCCACTTGGCAGCCTATGAGGTAGGCCTGAGAAGGGGGAGCTGGCCCTGGGGGAACTCAGGGACAAGGGCCTAGAGCCTCTGGACCCCCAGGTGTGTCTTGGTTGGGACTCAGGGTTCAGAAGTGGGTGTAAAGAAAAGCTTCCATGAAGGATTGGGAGACCTATACTGAGCTTGCATCTGCCTTGGTTGCTGTGTGGCCCTGGCCAGGACTCTGTCTTCTCTGAACTAAAGTTCCATACTTCCTGTCAGGCCTTAGTCCTGTTACTTAACTTTCCTGACACTCAAAGCCAACCCCCCCCCTCACAAAATGGGTGTTAAAGTATTTACTTAAGAATATTAGGCAATGTGTACAAACCCTTTTGAAGAGCGCCGGCACCCAACAGCTGCAGGATAGATAACTACCAGAGCAGACTGCCTCATGCTGTTGAAGTGACCTAACCTGACCCCGGGGACTGCCAGGCCTGCCAAAACTCTGACCCCAAGTGTGGTAAGGTCAGGGCCTTCCAGGGCCCTCCCCTAGCTGGGCCTGAATTGGTTCTTCTCCTTCCAGGGAGCTGTGAAACATGGCATTCACCGCACTGTCCATGCTGGGGAGGTGGGCCCTCCTGAGGTCGTACGAGAGGTGAGGAGCCACTGGCACTGGACACCTTTTTCCTGCTTTCACACATCCTTGCTCCCCTCCTCAACTCTCCTCTGCTCCTTCCCAGGCTGTGGACATACTCAAGACGGAGAGGGTGGGACATGGCTACCACACACTGGAGGATGAGGCCTTCTACCAGAGGCTGCGAAAAGAAAACATGCACTTCGAGGTGAGGAGCTAAGGTTGGGGAACCACCCCTGAATGTCCCGTGCCTCCTGGACAGAAAGGCAGAGGGCCAAGTAAGCCCTGGGGGTGGGGGTGGCTAAGTGCCAGATGGAGGAGGGGTCAAGGGCTCTTAGCAAGGAGGCCCATACAAACCTGGCCAGACGGTGGGTGCCACAGCAGGTGGGCTGGGCCCATCAGGGTGTGGCCTGGGGCTTGCCTTGCCAGCCACACACCTGCCCTTGCAGGTGTGCCCCTGGTCCAGCTATCTCACGGGTGCCTGGAAGCCAGAAACACAGCATGCAGTTGTTCGGTGAGTGTGGCATTGGAAAGAGTGTGGGTGGGCAAATGCAGGGACTGGGTACCCGATCACTCTGGGTTTGTTATGAAGTCTCTTTGCAAGAGCTGATACTCTTGTCTTACATGTGAGAATCTAGAGCTCAGATGCCCACCCAGGCTCTGTAGCTCATACAGCCCCAGCAGAATGTCCACATTCCCAATTCTCCCTCAAGTCTCACCTGCCTGTATGTTCTCAGCTCCCCATGCCAGTCTGGAGCTTTGCCCAAGTGTGTCTGTCCCATGCTACCAGGCTCCCATTTATACCTACCTAATCAAGGGCCAAGGCCCTCCTGTCCTGTAACAGCCCTAAGACCTGGTATCAGGTTTCACGGGAACAAAGCTGACTTCCCTCAAGAAAGAATACAGGGGGCAAGATCCTGGGTGACCGTAGGCATGCCATCAAGCTAGTGTGGCAGTCAAACTTATGCAGAGGGAAGGTGCTTGTGCTCTGACATTCTGAAGAGACAGTAGGGCTGGCCTTAGCGCAGGAGTGTGTGGTACCTGTGGACCATCCAAAGGGGTTTTTGGAGGCACATGAGAATACAGACTGCAAGTTCAAGTCTTTGACACAGACAACAGAGCATAAAGAACCCAGGAGCTGGTGGAGCAAGCGGGCCAAGGGTAAAACCCAGAATAGTGCCATTTAAAGGACAGGAAGTAGAGACAAGTAGAAGGAAAGGCATCAGAGAAATCTATGCTTCAAGTGAAGTCCAAAGTCAAATTCTGCTCCACAGGCAAGTTTAGGAAGGACTGGAGAGACCCATCAGGCTTGGCTAGATGGAGCCAGGGATTGTGTCCAATGTTTTTCTCAAGGTGTGTTAGAAGAACCAGGTGAAGGATGACTGGGGACCGAGTGGAACAGTAGGGTAGGGCACCAGTATCACCTGCCAATGAGAAGACAGTAGCTGTCTCCCTGGCTGCCACGGCTTGGCTCTAGACTGGCAGGATAGCTTTGGACAAAGTCCCTAGTTTTCTGAATGTTTCCACTGTCATAACCAGAATGTACTCCTCTGTGTGAGGATGGAGGCAGGAGGGAGGGAGTAAATAGGCAGTGATGGTTCCTGGAGTAAAGGGTGCTTTTTGGCCCCTCCCCCCAGCTTCAAGAATGACCAGGCCAACTATTCACTCAACTCAGACGACCCCCTCATCTTCAAGTCTACCCTGGACACCGACTACCAGATGACCCAACGGGACATGGGTTTTACTGAGGAGGAGTTCAAGCGAGTGGTGAGTGGCTGGGCTGTGGCTCTGATACCTAACTCCAGGCATGGGTGAGGTGTGCAGGTCTCACCTGAGGGCTGAAACTCTGGAGACAGATCAAGCCAGGCCTAGTGCCAGATGCCTTCCACCAAGAAGATGCCACCTTTGTGCTTGTGGCCAAGGCCCTCAAAGAATCCATCTCTCCAGAAAGATTGACCCAAATGTAGAAATTTTTGTGCCCTTCAGGCTATTCCCTGGCTGAGCCCTTGGGGTTCTGCTGCCCCAAGTCAGTCCTTGTAGGGAGGGGTCTCTTGCCCCACACATCCCATTGTTTCTTCTCCAGCCTCCTCCTCACATTCCACATTAAGAACATAGAAGCTCATGGTCTGTGCTCTGGCATATGCTATCCTATGGCCTACAAGTCCCTTGCCCCGCTCCATGCTGTCTCACCCTGCTCTTCTAGAACATCAATGCAGCCAAGTCAAGCTTCCTCCCTGAAGATGAGAAGAGGGAGCTCCTGGACAAGCTCAGCAGAGCATACCAGCTACCGCCACAGGCCACCATGGGTATGTCCCTACTGTGCGCTGGCAATCACCCTACTCTACCACAGGCCACCGTGGGCACTGGCCACCACACTGCCCCTGCTTGCTTTCTACATGATCCCCAGCAAGAGTCCTTCCTCCTGGTCCTGATGGTCACACTCTTATTGGTGTGGCTTACTGTCTGAGCAGCTGCTATCTGGAAAGGCTGGCCTAAGGAAGACATCCTGAAAGCCAGTCCCAACCATTTGGGCAGCTTGGGGCACAGTCTTGGGCAGGAAGTTGGGCTGGCCCTAGTCTTGCCCACTGTGGAAGGGAGGTCTCCTCTGGGTCTGGAGTTCTGTGATTTTCACACAGCCAGTTTCCTGATGTTTGTTTCTTTAACTTGACCAACAGGGTAGGACCCCTGAAGGCAGTGTGGCCACCTCTTAAACCTCACCGTATGGAGAGTCTTCACAACTCTGTGACACTCTTTACCTCTATTACTTCCAGACCTCAGCATGGCCAGGTCTGTCCCCTGACCAGGTGTCCTGGCAAGGGCCTAAGGCCCTTGCCAAGGGGCGGGTATGAATCTGAAACCCTCCTCCTAGGGCAACGTGCTAAAAATCTGGTGCTCAATAAAGACACTGGTGGCTGGGGTTGTGCAGTGCATGCGAGTATAGTCTTGGATGTGTGGACCTGGGCAGGTGAGAATGGAAGGTTCCTCACCAGCAGGCTCTGGAGCCCAGTGAGGCTGTGAATGGAGATTTGGAGCTTCTGGGGCAGGGAGGCCAAGGACCTCCAGGAGAAATGCTGTCCACTCACATTCTCCTGAACTCTCAGGTTCTCTCCTCTGGGTCCTTTAGGGTTCTCAAAACTGTGGGCTGTGTAAGGATGGGGTGGGGAAAGGCTCGCCAGATGCCAAATGAGGAGTCACTATAGGACAGGGGCATCTTCTCAGAAACTCCTTCTGTGGAAGCATTGGGGAAACAGTGGATCTGGGCTGGCAGTGGATGAGTGGAATCAGAGTCCGGCTTCTGCTTTATGTGGTCACATGAGAAAGAATCATAAGCCAGTCACACAAATCATCAGCATTTATTTGCTGGGGCCCAAGTGTCACTTCTTTTGGTAGAAAGGGCAAAGAACTGGTCGGTTAGTTTTGAGCCAAAATCCTTTCCCTAAAATGGATCTGTAAAGCCCCATGAGGGAACCGTAGAGCTGCATAGGTGGTCGAGTTGAGCTTAAAATGGCTTAAAAAAAAAAAGTGATTGTCAGCTCTCTCCTCTCTTCTGAAAAAAGATTTAAAATTTTTTTAAAAAGTTTAAAAGTGTTTAAAAAAGGACTTAAGAAGACTTTGACCCAGGAGGCCAAGTTTGGAAATGAAGGTGGTGCTGGGACCCGTCCCTGTCCAGGTGGGGCTGCTCATCTGGTGGGCAGGGCCTGGCTCAAGCCCTGCCCAGCTGAATAAATAACATTCTGTAGTGACAGTGTCTTCAGAGTGTATCTGGGTACGGTGAGAAGGTGTGGAAGGTGGAGCCTGTGGGACTGGGCAGAGGGCTTTCCCGGAGTAGAAGAGGCTTTTGTGGGGCCTCTCAGTTGGGCCTGGCTGGCTGGGGGATGGGCTCACAGAAGAGGCTGCCAGGCCAGTGCCAGGGAGGGGACAGCAGGTCTCTCTTTCAGCCTCTGGTGCCAACGTCAGACTCAAGACGAGGTGGCGGCATCACTGCTCTCAGGCTGGCTGTTGGCCTCCTTGTCTGGGGCGCTTCCTTCTACCTGTCCTTCTGGAAGGAGGAAGAGCATGGAGAGGAGTGAGCTTGCCAGGTACACACAGCATGCAGCATAAAGGCAGCCTAGCTGACCACGGAGGACACAGGAGCTGGATTAGAAAGGTGTTAGCCTGCTGTCCCATACCCCACGCATGCCACAGAAATGCACATGTTGCTGCTTGTATAACAAGTCCTCTAAAGGCCAGGGGTATGAATAGGTGCTAAAAGCATGAGGTATAGACTGTTGAGGTCACTGTATCTTTGCAGTCCACAGGGGGAGGGTAAAGGTGAAGTCCAATGGGAAGTAGGTGCTCATGGAAGACAGCCCAGAACATGGGACCAGGCCTGCTTTAAGGTCGGTGGGTCTGGAAGGAGGGTACGTGTACAGACGGTGTGAGCCAGGAAATTATCAGCAGCATCTATCTCTGCTCTACCCTAGTCAGCCAAAGAGTGAGGGGCACCAGCAGGCTCAGAGAGGAGCCACCTGCCCTGTAAGTAGGGGTGTGAGCTGTGTCTCTAGATGCTTAGATTATTTAGATGCTTAGATTATCTTGAACGCTGCTGTAAGACACTGGGAGAATGGCTCAATGATAAAGGTGCTTGCTTGCAAAGCCTACTGACCCAGGTTCAATTCCCCAGTACCCACATAAAGGCAGATGCACAAAGTGTCATTTGTGTTTGGAGTTGTCTGTAGTGAGAGGCTCCGGTGTACCCATATTCATAATAGTTCTCTCTTCTCTCTCTCCCCCAAATGAATAAATAAAATTATTGAAAAAAACACTTTTGCCTATCTGAACACTGCTTTGGAGGGTGGGGCCTACCATCACCCAGTCAACAACTTTGAAAGGTACGCAAAGCACCCAGCTTGTTCCATCTCCGAACTCCCTCAGCCCACACACCTTGACTTGTGGACAAGTCACCGGTATAGTTTAAAGCCCCCGTGAAAACTGCAATGCCTGCTGTCATGTGCCTAGCAGGGTCCCTGAGGACCAGCCACATCCACCCCCTGGCCTGTCTTTACACAGTTAAGGCTAAGCCTTCCCATAACCAAAGAACTCCCAGGTCAGCCCAGCAATCCATGCAGCACCCTGGCAAAGCCAATATGCCTTCCTCTCCACTAGCTTCTTCCAATAAGCAGCATTCTCTGGCTTTTCTAGAGGCTCAGCAGCAGTAGGACTCCATTGTGCCCCAACAGCAGTCTTGGGCCCTGAGTGCTCATGGAATGAGGGATGTGGGCAGAACTTGGTTCTACAGCTCCCAAGTGTGTGCTGACTTGTGCTGTGTCTGGCCTGACCCCAGGCTACTTCCTCTTGGATGGTGACTGAGCCAAGATTCTGTCTAGAAGGTTCTAGCTCTCCAGATGTCTAACCATTAAGACTGCACTCAGGTAACACTTCTACCTTGTGATGTCTTGTTTGACCCCAAACATCCTGGAGAGCAAAAACTCTCTAAGCTCCCCTACGAGCTCTGCTATGCTCCTCTCTTGCTGGAGACCTCAGGCAGCTCACCCCACCTTAATGAACTGTCCTCTGGCTACAAAGCAGGATGGTGTTGTTTCTCCCAGATTGAAGCACAGGTCCCACAAGTGATCTTCTGGCACACAGGGAAGGTTCAGCCATGGTCCTACTTCCTCGGTGACAGCCCAGCTTTCCCAAGCCAGGGAGAAGGTCCTCTCCCACCTGTATCCTTGGGGCTCCCTGGGAGCCAGATCCAGAGAAGAGACAGTGTCCTAGGTGACAGGGCTGAGTGTCCATCTCTCCAGGCCTGGCCTGTTGCCTCTCTTGCTTTTAGGCAAATCAGCCTCTGTGCTCCCTATCTAAGAAGACATCAGGGACAGCAGAGACTTCTACCTGGCATGCTGAGAAATGTTGACAACACATGAGCACACCACAGGCATGGGGAGGCCATCCAGGCAGGTCTTGCAGACCTCTGAAGACTGTGGCTCTTATCCTGCCTTGGCTGCACATCAGCCGCCAAGAAGCTGTAACAGAGACAGGCTCCTCTGGGGCCGTTGGCCAGGCCTGCTGGGTCAGAACCTTGGGGGAATCACCTGGCACTCTGTCCTCTGCCTGAGTGTCCACTGGACTGAACCTGGCCCAGACCTGCTTGGGGGCACTGCTCACTCTGAGGCCTCTCTGAAAGCTCTTTGGCTGGTCACCTTGCCTGGTCACCTCACTAGAGGTGTTCCACTTCCTGGCAGTGAGCACTGATTTGTGCTCCTATCTCAAACATCAGTCACCTTGGCAGACAATGTCATGAGCTAGGAGGACCCAGACACCGCAAGGATTCTTAGTCTGGGTAAAGTGTTCCAGGGCCTGGTCATTTGGACCAGCAGCTACAATGGCTGAGGCAGAGGGGAACACAAAACAAAAGTCTATCAGAGCTGAAGCAGACACAGAAGCCTTGAGGGGTACCTGGCAATGAGCCCAGTGTGACAGCTGGGCACACTGCTCATTCAGCCAACCAGTGATTGGCTGTCGAATTGGTACCTTTGTCATGTACTAAACACTGCCACTCACTGAGGGCACAACAAGACAGAGCCTGCATGGGAACTGCAGTCTAGGTCAGGCACTGTGTTAAGAGTGCCATGAGGTGGTCAGGAGAAGATGGACCTGGGAGTGGCTCCAATCAGGGGAAGACTGCAGAGCAGGCATCTCCACAGTGAGAAGCAGGAGCCAGGCTGGGAGAGGGAAGAGTCTGATGGGAGCCGGAGATGAAGCACACTGGGGCTTTTTTGCAAGACTTCACTCCAGCCAATGAGAAGACATGAGGGCAGGAGTGATCACTGCTGCAGAGGGGAGTGGTGTGATGGCACATGTGGTAAGAAGTTAGGGGCCACCACATCCCACAAAAGGAGGCCTGGGTGGGGTTCTGAAGGCAAGGGGCTATCTCCAAGCATAGGGACTGTCATGCTAACTATGGTTATTTGCTGGATGACCCTATCAAGTCACCCAACTTCTTTGGGCCTCAGTTTGTTAATCAATCAT
>PVHP010018472.1:10502-33214 GCA_004024765.1 Zapus hudsonius | reverse complement strand
CTTTTTTTTTTTTCGGTTTTTTGAGGTAGGGTCTTGCTCTAGCCCAGGCTGACCTGGAATTCACTATGTAGTCTCAGGGTGGCCTTGAACTCATGGTGATCCTCCTACCTCTGCCTCCCGAGTGCTGGGATTAAAGACATGCACCACCATGCCCGGTTTAGAATCTTCTACTTGTTCAGACTGTAACAGGCTTTTCTCCCCCAGCAGCTCGAATAGCACCTTCCAGCAGGCAGGGAGATGGTTTACATCTCAGTTCCAACTTGATTTCTTAGAGTCCTGAAACTGCAGCATTATTTCATCCTGGTGTGTAATCAAGCACTTTGGTAATGACCTGCATTATTTTTTATTCTGCATTTGGGGAGGCCTTATGAGTCTCCTGGACCAACAGTTAGTTTGGGGAGGTGACCCATCTCTGGCATTGGGATTTACTTGCAACAACCCATGGCTTCAGAGTAAAGAAAGTCTTCTTTTATTATCAGAGATATCTAATGATTCCTTTCCCTGGATTTTAGGTTTGAATTAGAAAAGGGATAAACCTTAAAGACTATATTATCTAGTACTACTTTCTAGGGAAGGCTGCTCTTTAGAAAGTATCTGAGATTGTGCTTGCTGAGAAATGATCCCACTTCCTTATTTCTTCAGTTGAAATAAGACTTGCCTCTTCCCTTTTCCTCTTTCATCAAGCTGTGAGTATGCTCTTGGTTTTATTTTTATCTTTGTATTGTAAACTGCTATGTGCATATAGGATGCCTGGAACCCTGAGAGTGTTATATTAAGTCAGAAACATGGCACAGTACCATTTGAATTTGTAGGTGATTACCAATCATGAATATGAACTAATTAAATATGTCATGCTATATATATATATTTATTCTTAAAGAGGAACTTCAGATAAGTGTTTCTGAGAGCATGTTATAAATGACTACATTGGAGTAGAAGCACTTTGATTAAGCTTTGATCTGTCTGTCTATAGATTCTTATTTTGGTCTAAGCTATTGTGATAGATACCAACAGATCAGGCTAAAAAATCAAATAGAGTCACTCACACTTTAGTTACAGGTTTCCTTATAAGGTTGTAATAGTTTTCAATTTCTCTGTTAACTCTGTCAGAATTCATGGTGGGATTTAGGAATGTTTGATTAAGTGGAAGATTCCTTAGGAGTCTGATCCAGAATCTTTCAGGCATTAGGAGGTAAATACTTATGTCATGGAAACTTCTAAAATTTTCTTTTTTTCATAATATTTTATTTACTTATTTGAAAGAGAGGCAGAGAAAGACACAGACAGAGAATGAGCGCATTAAGGCCTCCACCCACTGCAAATGAACTCCAGATGCATGCGCCATTTTGTGCATCTGGCTTTACATGGGTACCAGGGAATTGAACCCTGGCCATCAGGCTTTGCAAGCAAGTACCTTTAACCACTGAACCATCTTTCCAGCCCCTAAATTTTTATTTTCATTATTTTTCTTTTTTTCAATATGAGACACGACAATGTTTTCTCTGTTTTTAAAGGTAGGAGGCTGTATTTTATTTATTGGTACTGGGGATCAAGCTGGTGTTAGCTTTTAAAGCATTGCTGATTTTTAGAAATATATTGATAAATACACTGATATATACACACATATACATACACATGCAATTAGTCATCAATCATATCAAAATAGATCAAGAGACTTATATATATATGTATATATACATATATATATATATTTTTTTTTTTTGTTTGTTTGTTTGTTTTTCGAGGTAGGACTCTAGTATGGGCTGACCTGGAATTCACTATGTAGTCTCAGGGTGGCCTGGAACTCATGGTGATCCTCCTACCTCTGCCTTCCGAGTGCTGGGATTAAAGGCGTGCGCCACCATGCCCAGCTGTTTTCCCCTTTCTTTCCTTTCTTCCTCACTTCCATCTAGGCCCTCACACATGCAAGGCAAGTACTCTGATTCTTCTATATTTTGTTGGTATATCTGGTCTATAATATTTCTTTCCTTTTTTCATGCTTTGTTCCTTTCCTTTTGTTTCTTTCATATATTTCAGTTTGAGCTAGGCAAGAATTGAAAGTACTTATTTATTTTGGTTTTGAAGATATTAGTCAAACTGTACATTAAATTTGTACATACAGATTCTTTCTATTGCACACATTTCCTAGGCTTTGAGTACATAGCTCTTCTGGACAGTTGGTTTTGCTTAATTACTTGGATAAAATATTAATGTCATTTGACCTGATAGAATAATGAAATAATGTGATACAAATGAGTTAACCTATATGAACTTAATAGTGTGAACTTATGACCTTGATCAAGTCATTTAAAGTAACATATCTTTCATATATGTTTAGATGATCTCATATTTTAGCTTCTCTCTTTCCCTAGATAAAAATTTTGCTTGCATAGCAAATGGAGGAGCCAAAGATTTAAGAGTTGTGGGACTTTTAAGGATCATATGGTGCCGTTTTTTTTTCTCTCTAGAGCTATTTTATTGCTTCTGTTTTATTTAGGAGGACATAGTGTAGTTTCTGAATTTATAGTGTTTATGATCTTTTAGGAAAAGTTGTGGAGATACTGAGATACTGTGTAATATTACTTAATTTCACTGCTTTACTTTTATGGCTCTTAATATACTCAGATGAAAAAAGGTGTTTCCTTATATGCCAAATAAGAAATAAGGAAATGTAAATTAAGAACTGGACCCTGTGTGAGAGAATTAGATAGTATCTCTCAAAATTTTCTCTGAAAACTTGTTAAAATTCAGATTATCTGCTGGGCATGGTGGCCCACACCATTAGTCCCAGCACTCTGGAGGCAGAGGTAGGAGAATTGCTATGAGTTCAAGGCCAGTCTGAGACTACAGAATGAGTTTCAGATCAGCCTGGGCTAGAGCAAGGCCCTATTTCAATACCTTCTTTCCCCCAAAAAATGCAGATTCTCATTCAGTAAGCTTCAGGTAGGGCCTAATACTCTGCATTTCTCCTTATCAAGTACTAACCAGGACTGACCTTGCTTAGCATTCAAGATCAGATGAAATTAAGCACGTTCATACAAATTCTGCATTTCTAACACATGTGTAAGTATTGTTCCTGGGCTATGAACCTTGGTGTAACGAGGATTTACTATATAATTAAGAGAAAAGAAGCATATCCTGCTCTCATTTTGAGATTTGTTTGGAGCCAGCCAGCACAGGCTTGGTGGCTTGAGCCACAGATCACACTTGGCCTGGGTAAAGTGTGTTCGTAAATTAAGAGGAAATATTAAAGAAAGCAATCAACATCATTTTTTGAAGAACATCCATAACTGAGGTTGGATAGCAGAATATGTCTAAAACCTTTGAACAAATGAGAGCTGGCATGCTGAAGTGAATGAGAGAGATAAGAATTTTCAAATATGATGACTAGCCAAGATGAATAGATTTTGTGAGTTATTTTAAGAGGTATTGGAGCTTAGGCTTTCATTGGTGGTAGAACACTTATCTAGTAGCATGCATGAGGGTTGGAGTCAATGGAGGAAAACAAACAAAAAACAGTTGAGTGTTGACTAGGTGGTTTTAATTTGTGCTTGGTAAGGTTTCCTCCACTCTTTCTGATTTTGATATGGATGTGTTGCAGTTATCTTCTTTTGGTTTTTTTGAGGTAGGGTCTTGCTCTAGTCCAGGCTTGCAGTTACCTTCTTGTTGCTGGGACAAAACACCTGACCAGAAGCATTTTATGGGAAGAAAGGGTTAGAGTTTTGGGCTGGAGAGATGGCTCAGCAGTCAAGGCACTTGCCTCCAGTGCCTAAGGCCCCCCCCCCCCGGTTCAATTCCCCAGGACCCACATGAGCCAGACCCACAAGGTGGTGGCCCTGGTGATCTCTCTCTCTCTCTCTCTCTCTCTCTCTCTCTCTCTCTCTCTCTCTCTCTCTCTCTCATCTCTCTCTGTATCTCTCTGCTTGAAAAATGAATAAAGTATTTAAAAAAAAAAGAAAGGGTTAGAGTTTTGAGTGAACACTTCATCATGGTAGAGGAAACTGAATCACTTCATTATACACTCAGCAAAGAGCAAGCCTTAGCAAGCATGAGCTGGCTCTGAATATACTGCAGGGTTGAACTCCTCATCCTCCTCTACCAAGGCTCCACCTCTCAAACATTGTACCAGTAAGGACTAAGTAAGAAGCTTAATCAAAAGCTACTGAGGCGAGCCGGGCATGGTGGTGTACGCCTTTAGTTCCAGCACTCGGGAGGCAGAGGTAAGAGGATCATCATGAGTTCAAGGCCGCCCTGAGACTACATAGTGAATTCCAGGTCAGCCTGGACTAGAGTGAGACCCTAGCTCAAAAGAAAAAGAAAAAAAAAAAGCTGCTGAGGCAGTGGGTTCATTCACATTCAAACAACCACAGGATGGAACCCAGGACCCTGTATATGCTAGGCAAATAACCTGATCATTGACGCTCCTAGCTCCTTCCCCTTCTGGCAGAGTGATTCTAGAAAGAAAGGGTAAGTATTTTGTGTGTGTGTGTGTGTGTGTGTGTGTGTGTGTGTGTGTGTGTATGTATGTATGTGTGTTTGTGTGTTTCTACAAAATAATGTTTTCCCCCTATGGGCATATTCTGAGTGGAGAATGTGACAGCTGCTTTCCAAGTCTGAATAAAGCTTACACATACTAAGGTTGCATTCCTCTGAGTGTCTGTCTCCCCTTGTAGCAGCTATTTGGAGTGTAAACTGTCTGAAATGTTCACTTTTCTTCATAGAATTCCCAAGACTTTTTTGAGACAGAATCTCACTGTAGCCCAGGCTGGCCAGGAAATTGGTATGTTGCCCAGGTAGACTTCAAACTGGTGATCCCACTGCTTCAGCACCAGCACTCCTGACAGTAAATAACTCTTCATCTTGGAAATGGTGTAATGTTACAGTAGTTATTAAACATTTCCTCGTAGGAAATTTGGCAAGGAAATCTTTTATTTGGTTGTGTTTGCAAATTCATTGGTGTTTTAAGGAATTGAAGTTTGTTTCTTTCTTGTCCTTTCTGGCACTATTTCAGAAGTAGTCCATTTTCATATTTCCTCTTTAGTGCAGCAGCTAGCCTATTGTAACTCTAATTTACTGAATAATTGCTACCAACACCATAATTTTTTTTGAGACAGAATTTCATAGGCTGGCCTCAAACTTAAAATCCTCCTGCCTTAGCCTCCTGAGTTGTTGGGGTTGCAGGCACATATCTGTAATTTCTCTCCTTAACTGGCTATTTTCCTTGAGAATAGTTAAAAGGCAGCAGAGAGACTTTATTATATTGTTGAGGCAGAAAGATATAAAATGTAGTCCTGAAAGAGTATGAAATGTAATCTTAGAACTCTAAATGTGGCTTTGTCTACTTTCAGTGTTCATTTGGTCAAATACATGATAGGTGTTTTTACCAATAATATGGTTTCTTTTTCTTTTTTTTTTGGTTTTTCGAGGTAGGGTCTCGCTCTAGTACAGGCTGACCTGGAATTCACTATGTAGTCTCAGGGTGGCCTTGAACTCACGGCAGTCCTCCTACCTCTGCCTCCCGAGTGCTGGGATTATCTTCTTGTTTTTTTAAGCATTTTATTTATTAGCAGAGAAGGAGAGAATGAGAATATGAATGAGAAGGAATAAGCACATCATGACCTCATGCACTGCAAATAAATGTTTGATACATGCACCACTTTGTGCTTCTGCCTTTATGTGGGTACTGGGGAATTGAACCCAGGCTGTCAGGCTTTGCAAAGAAGTGCCTTTAACCACTGAGCAATTTCTCAAGCCTCTTATTCTGTTTTTTAAAAAATAAATATCATTATTTGAGAATAGATGGCTGTGCAAAACATTCTTTTATTTTTGTTTGTTTGTTTGTTTTTTTGAGGTAGGGTCTCACTCTAGCCCAGGCTGACCTGGAATTCACTATGTAGTCTCAGGGTGGCCTTGAACTCACGGCAATCCTCCTACGAGTGCTGGGATTAAAGGCGTGCGCCACCACGCCTGGCAGCAAAACATATTCTTAATGCCTCTCAGTTTTTAGTCCATTTTTCCTTCTAAGCCTTTCCTGTATACTCTGGAAACTCATGTAATAATACCTGGAATTAACAGTGAAAGAAAAGAGGGCTGGAATACAGCTTAAATCTTGCCGAAAATGTACTGGGCCCTAGATTAATTCTCAGTACCACAAAGGAAAAAGAAAGGAAAGGAGAGGCGAGGGGAGGAGGAGGAGGGAAGGGGGAGGGGAGAAGGGAGAGGGGAAGCATTCAGCAGCCAGAGGCAGGAGAATGAGAAATTTAAAAAACTATTTATGTGAGCTCGAAGCTAGCCTGGTACTACAGAGTGAGTGCCAACTCAACCTGAGCTAGAGTGAGACCCTACCTCAAAATATTATTTATTTAAGAAATCAAGACAGAGAGACACCCAGAGAAAGTGTGTGAGTATGGACATACCAGGACCCCCTGACACTGCAAATGAACTCCAGATACATTTGCCACTTTTTGCACCTGGCTTTACATCAGACTTTGCAAGAAAGTGCCATTAAACCATTAGCCATCTCTTTAGCCCAAGAATCAGGAATCTAAGGCCATCCCCTGCTAAAAGAGATCTGATTTGTTATTTGATCTGGAGGATATTCTGCCAATAGCTGGGGCTGGGGTCATAGCATGTTTGACTGTGGACAGCAGGGGGCGTTGTAGATCAGTGTCAGACACGAGTTCTAATCCAAGTTAGGAGTATTCTCTTTTCTCTCTTTTTTTTCTTTTCTTTTTTTTCAAGGTAGGGTCTTGCTCTAGCCCAGGCTGACCTGGAATTTACTATGTAGTCTCAGGGTGGCCTTGAACTCACAGCAATCCTCCTATCTCTGCCTCCTGAGTGCTGGATTAAAGATGTGCACCACCACGCCCAGCTTTTCTTTCTTTTTTTTTTGAGATAGTGTCTCACTCTAGCTGAAATCTACCTAGTTTTCTCTTATTCTGTCTCATTAAGCTTTACAGACAAGTGCCTTAACTGCTGAGCCATCTCTCCAGCCCCCATGATAAATTCTTTTTAAAAACTTTTTATTGATAGTTTCCATAATTATAGACCTTAAACCATTACGATTCCCTCCCTACCTTCCCCCATATCTCTTCCTCCTCTCAGTTTCTGTTTTATTTCAGTGTCATCATCTTTTCCTCCCATTATGTGTAGGTATTATCAGGCACTGCAAAGTCATGAATATCAAGGCCATTTTGTATCTGGAAGTTTGCATTGTAAGCAGCCCTATCCTTCCTCTGGCCCTTACACTCTTTCTGCCACCTCTTCTGCAATAGACCCTGAACCTCGGGGAAGTGTATTAGAGATGCCCCAGTGCTGAACACTCCACTGTCATTTTTTTCTCAGATAAATTCTTTTTTAAAAAATATTTTATTTATTTATTTGAGAGAGAGAGAGAGAGAGAGAGAGAGAGAGAGAGAGAGAGAGAGAGAGAGAGAGAGAGAGAGGCAGACAGAGAATATGGGCTCCATATGAACTCTAGACACATGCGCCCTCCTGTGCATCTGGCTGTACATGGGCACTGGGGAATCGAACTCTGATCCTTCTGCATTGCAGGCAAACGCCTTATCTGCTAAGCCATCTCTTCAGCCCTCAGATAAATTCTTAATTTGTCTTCTGGCAGTATATAATTTGAACTTCTTGTGGATTGGTGTTTTATTTTCAGCTATTGTAAAGACTAAGAATGTAGCCTAGTTTGTGGAGTGCTGAGCAGCACCATATAAAAAACTGTATATGGTGGCACATATGCCTGTAACCTCAGCACTTGAGAGGTAAGAGACAGTTGGATCAGCAATTCAAGGTCTTCTTTGCTATATTGGGACTCTGTTCAATGCCAGCTAACATACATGAGGCCTTGTTTCAAAAACAAGAAGGCCAGGCATGGTGATGCATGCCTTTAATCCCTGCACTGGGGAGGCAGAGGTGGGAGGATCACTGTGAATTTGAGGGACTACAGAGGGGGTTCCAGATTAGCCTGGGCTAGACTGTGACCCTACCTCGGAAAACAAACAAACAAAAAAAAAAACCCCACCAAAATCTGTATTATCTGTAATTTCTTTTTTTGCAAATAAGAAAATAATTGAGGTCCATGAGGTCAAGAACGCTTGCATTCCAAAACCTTATTGAATTTTATTGCTTGTGTTGTTGGAGACCAAACTCAGGGCCTAGTGCATGTTAGGCAGAAGTTTTATTGAATTATAGCCTCAAGCCCTCTCCTAAAATGTCATTCTTCACATATGTCATTTCATTGTGTTGGAGGTTTATACATCTGTTTCCTTATTGATTGTGAATTTATTAAATATTTTTTATTTGCGAGGAAAGAGAGAGCAAGAGAAAGAGAAATGGGTGCACCAGGGCCTCTAGCCACAGCAATCGAACTCTAGATGAATGCACTACCTTGTGCATCTGACTTTATGTAGGTACTGAGGAATTGAACCCAGGTCCTTAGGCTTTGCAGGGACATGCCTTAACCGCGGAGCCATATCTCCTGCCTGATTATGAGCTTTTCCCCCACCCTTTCTGTAGCAACCAGTAGAATACCTATCACATTAGGTACTTCATAAACACTAGTTGAGTTGTGAATAGTAAAGCAGAAGGAATTTTAGAATTCATGTAAATCATGTAGACATTAGAATTTCTAAAATTAATTTTAGCCGGGCATGGTGGTACACGCCTTTAATCCCAGCTCTCGGGAGGCAGAGGTAGGAGATTTGCCGTGAGTTCAAGGCCACCCTGAGACTACCTAGTGAATTCCAGGTCAGCCTGGACTAAAGCGAGACCCTACCTCGAAAAACCAAAAAAATAAAAATTTTTAAAATTAGCTTAAATAGGCTTATAACTTTAATTTTCACTGTTTCACACTTAAACAACTACTATTTATCATATTATCTCATAGAGGAAGCCATTTAACCTCCAAAAAGTAGGATGGATAATCTCATTGTAAACACAGTTGGTAACTTTATACTCATTTTGTCATGTCTGGAGGTCATCTGTTCAGAGTTTGGATTTCAGGAATTACCAATTCAGTCCTGTCCTTTGAGAGATGATAAAACTGACACAGAGGGCTGGCTCAGCGGTTAAGGCACTTGCCTCCAGTGCCTAAGGCCCTGGGTTCAATTCCCCAGGACCCATATAAGCCAGACCCATAAGGTGTGCTCTCTCTCTCTCTCTCTCTCTCTCTCTCTCTCTCTCTCTGCTTGAAAATGAACAAATAAAATATTTTAAAAAAAACTGACACATAAGAAAACAAAACAAAAAAAGAAAACTGACACAGAGATGTGTCAGAGTTATTATACAAGGTGATAACTGACTTTGGAATCAAACTCCCAAATTTTGATCCTGTATCCTTAGCTTTTATCACATGAGAATTTATGATATAGAGAATTAGGCAGAACTTGTAACTGAACTAAGATTCAAAGCTGTGGTTTGTGGTGGGTGTCCTCATGCGTGTGTAGGCATACACATGCAGAGGTCAGAGTACAATTCTTGGGTTTGGGTACTCACCACCTCCTTTTGAGGCAAAGTCTCAGGTTGTTTACCAATGCTTGCTTTTTTTTGTTTTTGTTTTTTTGAGGTAGGGTCTCGCTCTAGTCCAGGCTGACCTGGAATTCACTATGTAGTCTCAGGGTGGCCTTGAACTCATGGCGATCCTCCTACCTCTGCCTCCTGAGTGCTGGTTGGGATTAAAGTGCTGGGATTAAAGGCGTACGCCACCACACCCGGCTTTACCAATGCTTTTGTACAAAGCTTGTTGACCCTGAACTTCAGGATCTCATCTCCCTTCTCACCTATAGGTGTGGTTGGGATTATAAATGCCTGCCACAACTTCTTGTCTTAGCTGGTTTTTTATGTAGGCACTTCGGTTTGGAACCTGGACACTCATGCTTGCACTGAGCCATCTACCCAGCCACAGACTCTGTAGCTCTTAGGAAAATAGAGTTGCAGCTAGGCAAGGTGCGCATACCTGTGATCTTAGCACTTGCATCACAAGGTGGAGGCCACCCTGGTGACATATGGAGACTCTATTTTGAAAGAAAAGAAAAAAAAATGGAGCTGGAACTTGAATCCACATTATTCAACTCCATTTTTAGTGAAACCTGTGTGTTCTGTATCTCTTTTGTTATTGCTTGTGTGTGTGTGTGTGGTGTGTACACATATGTGCCTTTATTGCACCCCATGCTCTCACCTGTAGCTGCTGGAGCTGAACATACGGTGTCCTGCTCTAGTGCTCTTCTGTCTATTCCTATCTGAGCAGGAGTCTTTTACTGATATTGGAGCTTGTTTTTTGCAAGCCTGTGTAATTGCCTGGTCTTTGCTCCCCTTTGTGTGACTGGTGTTACAGGTGCATGAGGCCATGCCCAGCTGTTTATGCAGGATCTGGATATTCAAACTCAGCTGGTTTTAGGCCATCTCAGGTCCTCATGCTTGCTGAGGAAGCACACTTAACCACTGAGACATCTTTCTAGCCTTGTTTCCAAGAGACTGTAAGATCCCCCCACCTTTTTTTTTAAGTTTGGCAACACAAGAGGAACATGTTGTAATTTTATTTATTTTCGAGCAGAGAGAGGAGAGAGAGAATGAGAATGGGCATGCCAGAACCTCCAGCTTCTGCAAGCAAACACTTTGTGCATCTGGCTTTACATGGGCACTGGGGAACTAAACCTTGGTCAACAGGCTTTGCAGGCAAGCGCCTTAACTGCTGAGCCATCTCTCCAGCCCTCTAAGATCCTTTTTAATTTACAGTTGACTTATAAATTACTGAAATTGAAGTGTTTTGTATTTAGGACTTCCTTTCCTTGAAATTTCCAGATTTGGGGCTTAAACAGTTTTCAGAAAAGACTCTTATTGCAACCCAAGATCAAGTGTGGTACATATCCACACTGTGGAGTACTGGTGGGAAACAGTCCTCAGATACCTCACTTAGGGCAGGTAAGAGAAAAAAGGCAGTGGGAAATAAGAAAAGTGGCTTGAATATTAAGTGCTGAGGTTCTTTGCTGGTTTTGATTAGATGAAAATTAGTTAACTACCTTTAAAAAGGTAACCTTTGTCAGGCATGGTGGCTCACTTTAATCCCAGCATTTGTGAGACAGGTAGGAGGATCACCATGAGTTCAAGGCTGCCCTGAGACTACATAGTAAATTCCAGGTCAGCCTGTGCTAGAGCAAGACTCTACCTGGAAAAAACAAAACAACAGCAGCAACAACAACAATAAAAAGGTAACTCTTGCTGGACACAGGAGAATCCTTGTGAGTTTGAGGCCATTTTGGGACTACAGGGTGAGTTCTGGGTCAGCCTGGGCTAGAGTGAGATAAACCTTGGGGGGAGGGGGAAAAGGTAACCCTTTATCTGGTAAACATAAACCATCTGAAATCTTAGGAGGTGTATAATTTTTTTTAATATTTTATTTATTTATTTGAGAGAGAGAGAGAGAGAGAGAGAGAGAGAGAGAGAGAGAGAGAACGGGCACACCAGGGCCTCCAGACAGCCTCTTGTGCATCTGGCTTTATATGGGCACTGGGCAATTGAACTCTGGTCCTTCTGCATTGCAGGCAAACGCCTTAACCACTAAGCCATCTCTTCAGCCCAGGAGGTGTATAATTTTAAAATATGTGTCAAAATCTTAGGTAGGAATCATAGGGTAAGTTTTTTCTTTTGCTTTGTATATATTTTCAAAATTGTATTATTTTTATTTTTATTTTATTTTTTTAAAATATTTTATTTATTCTTTTTCAAGCAGAGAAATACAGAGAGAGAGAGAGAGAGAGAGAGAGAGAGAGAGAGAGAGAGAGAGAGAGAGGAGAGAGAGAGAGAGAGAGAGAGAGAGAGAGAGAGAGAGAGAGAGAGCGCACCAGAGCTACCACATTGTGGGTCTGGTTTATGTGGATACTGGGGAATTGAACCCCGGGGCCTTAGGCACTGGAGGCAAGTGCCTTAACCGCTGAGCCACCTCTCCAGTCCCCCAAATTGTATTTTTGAGCCTCTGTTACAGTTAATAGTTTTATCACAAATTACTCCAAATTTAGTAACTTAAAACATCATTTATTTTGTTCGTGTGTCTGCAATTTCATCAAGTGTCTTGATGGAATTGCTTGTCTCTACTAACATGGCATGAGCTCGTGTAGCTGGAAGAGCAACTTGAGTGGCTAAGAACCACAGTCATTTATTTGAAGGCTGGCTGGGATTTCAGCCTGGGCTGTTGGCCAGAACACCTACACTAATCCTTGTGACTGCTTGGCTTTCTCACAGCATGGTGGCTGGAGTCTAAGAGGACCATCCCGAGAGAGGAAGGCGAAGAAGGTGCATGACAAAATTTATTTAGGCTTGGAAGTCATGTAGTGTCACTTTATTCTATGCTTTGAGGTATTAAAGGTCTGTCCAGATGCCGGACATGGTGGCGCAGGCTTTTAATCCCAGCACTCGGGAGGCAGAGGTAGGTGGATTGCTGTGAGTTCAAGGACACCCTAAGACTACATAGTGAATTCCAGGTCAGCCTGGACTAGAGCGAGACCCTTCCTCATAAAACAAACAAACAAACAAAAAAATATATATATATATATATATATATATATATATATATATATATATATATATATATATATATAAAATAAAGGTCTGTCCAGATTTGGAGGAGAAGGAAGGAGACATAAGCTCTTCCACTTGAAGGGAGTAATACTAGCATCCCATTGTAAGAAGAACTATGATACAGAAGCTACTGCTCTAGCTATCTGGGGAAAATACGATCTGTCACAGTCTGTATCACTTTCAAGATAAAGAATATAATGCATGAGGCCGTGGATTTGATCCCAGGCACTGCAACTTTCAGCTTTGAAGCCAGGCCTGGTGATGCACACCTGTAATTTCAGGATTTGGGAGGCAGAGCCAGGAGGATTGCTGCAATTATGAGGCCAGCCTATTCTACACAGAGAGTTACAGGCCAGCTGGTTCTACATAGCAAGACCTTATCTCAAAAGTTAAAAAAAAAAAAAAAAAAAACCACCTCAGGGCTGGAGAGATGGCTCAGTGGTTAAAGGTGCTTGTTTAGGAAACCTGACAGCCTAGGTTTGATTCCTCAGTGCCCATGTAAAGCCACATACACAAAGTAGTGCATGCGTCTGGAGTTATATAGTGGTAAGAGGCCCTGGGGTACCCATTCTCTCTCTCTGATTTCAAATAAATAATAAAAATATTAAAAAGTAATTAAGAAAAAGAAAAAAGTAATAGCAAGCCAGGTATGGTACATACCTATAATCCCAGCTCTAGGGAAACTGAGGCAGGAGGATTGAGAGTTTGGAACCAATCTCGCTTTGTAGTATGACCCTATCTTTAATAAAACCAAAGGGAGGGCTGGAGAGATGGCTCAGTGGTTAAGGTGCTTGCTTCCAATGCATAAGGACCCAAGTTCAATTCCTTAGTACCCATGTAAACCATATGCACAAAGTGGCACATGGATCTGGAGTTTGTTTGCAGTGGCTAGAGGCCCTGCCAGGCCCATATACTCATTCTCTCTCTCTCTCTCTCTCTCTCTCTCTCTCTCTATATATATATATATATATATATATATATATATATATATATATAAATTTTTATTCATTTGTACACGCACATGCGTATATCAGGATCTCTTGCCACTGCAAATGAACTCCAGATGCATAGGCCACTTTTGCATTTGGCTTTATATGGGTGCTGGTGAATTGAACCCCTGACCAACATCTTTTAAAAGCAAACTGCTGAGCAGTCTGGTCTAACAATGTTTTTGCTTTTGTTCTTAGGTAGGGTCTCACGATAGTCCTGACTGACCTGGAAACTCACTCTGTAGTCCCAGGCTGATCTTGAACTCTCAGCAATTCTTGTACCTCTGCCTCCTGAGTACTGGGATTCATGGTGTGAGCCACCATACCTTCTAGTAATGAATTATTTTAAAATTTATTTATTTGCAAGGGGAGAGAGAGGAAGAGAGAGAAAATGAGAATGAATGGGTGTGCCAGGGCCTCTTGTTGCTGTAAACAAACTTCAGGTGGCATGCACCACCCTGCATCTAAGCTAGCCTTACATGGGTATGGGAAATTGAACCTAGGCCAACAGGCTCCACAAACCAGTTCCTTTAATCACTGAGCAGTCTCTTCATCCCTCTAGTAATAGGTTTTTTGTTTTGTTTTGTTTTTTGTGTTTTCGAGGTAGGGTCTCGCTCTAGTCCAGGCTGACCTGGAATTCACTCTGTAGTCTCAGAGTGGCCTTGAACTCAATCCTCCTACCTCTGCCTCCCGAGTGCTGGGATTAAAGGCGTGCGCCACCACGCCCGGCCTCTAGTAATAATTTTTAAAATAAGATTCCAGTGTCAGATTTCTTAAGAGAAACACACAATGCAACACACATTTATGTACGTATATATGTATTGTAAAAGAATATTTTATTCAATTGGCTTGCACAGTTGGAGGCTGGATAGTCAGTCTAATAGTCACCAGCTATGTGCTCAGAGAGCCAGAGAACCTAGTGATTACTCAGAACAAGTGGAATCCTTGGTGCAGGCAGCCTTGTTGTGAGGTTGAAGGATCTCTTGGAGAGTCATGGAGTCGACATTGAAAGGCTGAGGAAACTGGAGTCTGATGCTCCTGGGCAATGGCAGCAGCAGTGGACACACTAAGGAAAAATGGAGTTTGCACATGCTGCCTGGTTTCCTTCCTGCCTTTTCCATCCTTTATTCCGTCTTGGCCCCTAGTCTATTGGATGGTGCTGCGCACATTCAAGGCAGGTCTTCCAGGTCTCTTTAGTTGCTGTCCTACATGCCAGTCATCTCTGGAGACATTTTCACAGACACACCTAGAAGTGGGCTTTACTATCACAGTGCCTAAACAGAAACAAAGGAAACAGGTTTTGGATTTTATTTTGTTAACAGTATGCTGGTATAATTAAGAGCATTAAAAAAGTGTATAGACAAGACACATGTGATTGTTTGGTTTTTATTTTTTCAGAAAATGCTATTTTAAAGTGTGGTGAGTTTACTAAAATTCTCTTTTTTATGTTCCAGTTTTAATTGAAAAGGCAAAAATCTTTAAACGTTTAGTAGGAAAGGAAGGGAAAAGGAGGTAGAATGCCAATATTCATCAGAAACCATTGGTTCTAAAATTCAAATTTTCTTTTTTCTTCAGATTTTTTGAATTTTTTTCTTTTTCTTTTTCTTTTTTTTTGAGGTAGGGTCTCACTCTAGCCAAGGCTGACCTGGAATTCTGTAGTCTCAGGCTGGCCTCGAACTCAGCAATCCTCCTACCTCTGCCTCCCAAGTGCTGGGATTAAAGATGTGCACCACCACACCTGGCCTGAAATTCAAATTTTCTAATTAAACTCCAAACCTTAGTGTTGAATGTAATTAGTTTTGTACATTCACCCATTTGAACATCAGCATTAAATGATAAAACAAGATGATTTAGAAAATCCTTTCTTTAGATTTCCGCTGAAACAGCCTGTATCTTGGTCTGGCACACCAGTATACTAAGATGCTCTTTTGACACTAGATTTTAGCTTTGTACCATATTTTCATTACTGTTCTTAGGCTTAATGGGGAAATTGATGTCCAATTTAAATTTGAAAAACTACTGTCAGTTTAATCATACACTGAATTTGTCTTACTTTATGGAAAAGCTATTTTTTAGGATTGAACAGTCTTGGTAAATTTCTGGCAGAGTAAATAAAATTTTTTTTCAGTGGTATAAGAAAATTTACAGTGTTGTAGACTAGTTGGTTGTCTTATTGATCACACTCACCGATTATATAAATTGCCTGTGACAGGGTTAAATAATATAGCTTTTATTCAATTTGGATGTAATGATATAATTTACATAATCCTCTAAGGTACATTTTTTTTTTTTTTTTTTTTTTGGTTTTTCAAGGTAGGGTCTCGCTCTAGTCCAGGCTGACCTGGAATTCACTATATAGTCTCAGGGTAGCCTTGAACTCACGGCAATCCTCCTACCTCTGCCTCCCGAGTGCTGGGATTAAAGGCGTGTGCCACCACGCCCGGCGGTCCATTCATTATAGTTGGAAAATAAGCTCTAGAGGGCATCACATCTTTCAGAGCCAGAAATTTTTCGTTTTGACTGATGCTTTTTCACACATGTGATTTAAATCAGTTAGTGTAATTCAGCTGAGTTGGCTCATCACTATTTCCCCACTAGTCAAAGGTAAGGTGTTCTACAATGGATAATAACTGAGCGAGTTATTGTGACAGTAGAAGCAATTATTAGAAGTTTGGTATCGTACCTGTGAATGACCAGAATTGACTGATTTTGTGAAGCCGTATGTTTTAGCTCAAAAAGTTAATTAGCTAGGAAAGCTAGCTTTTTTTTTTCTTTATTATCCATAATTAGATACAGTGAATGAGCAAATAATGTGTTGGTATCTCCAGTTCCCCAGTTTCCCTCTTCCCTGTCCCTAGTCAGCTGGATATCCTCCGTGGACAGTCTGGATCAGTGCATGGATTGTTTGTTGATTTGATCTTGTGTACTGAGGATGAACCCAGGGATGAACTCACAGCAATCCTCCTACCTCTGCAGCCCCTATAATTTCTTTTTTAAAATGTTAATAGTATTTTAATGTAAAAGTGAGTGCTCCTAAGATGACTCAGGAGTTAAAGGTACTTGTTTGGAAAGCCTGCAGGCCTGGGTTCAGTTCCCCTCAGCCACCCATGTAAAGCTGGCCACAGAACGTGGTATAGGCATCTGTCATTCTGTTTGCCAATATACACACATACATGAAAATGAATAAATAAATTTTTTTAAAAGTAAGTGCTTATGAAACTTTAGAAAAAAAATATCCACTATCATGCCCAAAGATAAACACTAGTATCATTTTTTTCTTTTCTTTCTTTTTTTTTTTTTTGATTTTGTTTTTTTCGAGGTAATGTCATGGAAATTGCCAAATGCTATAAATCAGGGCTTCTTCCTCCCTGCTGGACTACCTGAACCAGTTTATGATATGGTATAGACCATATCAGCAATTATAGATCTACTTTTTTTTTTTTTTTTTTTGGTTTTTCAAGGTAGGGTCTCACTCTAGCTCAGGCTGACCTGGAATTCACTATGTAGTCTCAGGGTGGCCTTGAACTCATGGTGATCCTCCTACCTCTTTCCCACTGCCACACCTGGCATTTATGTGGGTGCTGGGGATCTGAATTCAGGCTTTACTCAATGAACCATTTGCGCAGCCACCCTTTTTTCTTTTTTTAGTTGTATTATGTCCTAGTATGGTTATAGAAAATAGTGTTGGACCAAGTATTTTTGTTCAGATTTATATTTCTTCTTATGTAATTGGTCATTATCATTTATCCTTCTTTTTTATTTTATTTAGTAGTAGTTGTAGACAGTTGCACATTGCTGGAATGAACATCTAAACCAGGCACAGTTTAGGGGAGGAAGGGATTTATTTCAGGCTTACAGATCCAGGAGGAAATCACATCAGTGGTGAAAGAAGCTTCTTCCATATATCCAAAGCATCCTGCAAAAATCCAGAGAGAGACAGGTGCAGTAGATGTATTAATCAAAATACATTCTTTTTCATGTAATTTATTTCTAATGATTGTTAAGTGCTTCCTGTTGTCACATCAGTTAATAATCCAGCTTGTAAAATTCACATTCCTTCTAGGAATTGTCAGCATCTTGGAATTTTTTGGGAAACAAATCCAGTAAATATAGTTTCAACCTTGGGCTGGAGAGATGGCTCAGCGGTTAAGGCACTTGCCTCTAGTGCCTAAGGCCATGGGTTCAATTCCCCAGGTCCCACATAAGCCACACCCACAAGGTGGTGGCCCTGGTGCGCTCGCGCGCTCTCTCTCTCTCTCTCTCTCTGTATCTCTCTGCTTGAAAATGAATAAATAAAATATAAAAAAAATATAGTTTCAACCTTTCCTTCATTTGAACAACTGATCTTTGAAATAGGAGATATTAATCTTGCCTCTACAGAAATTATCATGATGTGATGTAAATTAGCAGATTAACTATGAACTCATTAAATCTCTTCTTTGGGTTGAAGAGATGGCTTAGCAGTTAAGGCATTTGCCTGCAATGCAGAAGGATCTGAGTTCGATTCCCCAGTGCCCATGTAAAAGCCAGATGCACAAGAGGGCTGGAGGCCCTGGCGTGCCCATTCTCTGTCTCTCTCTGTCTGCCTCTCTCTCTCTCTTTCTCTCTCTCTCAAATAAATAAATAAATAAAATATTTTTAAAAATCTCTTCTTTAATAATTTATAGCCAGGCACCTGTTACCAGGCAGAGTAGCCACTGTATTCCAGTAAGAGAACCTATTGCCAAAACACCCACTAGAGTAGAAAACTGACCTACTTAATGCAGACAAGTTAAAAACAATCTGTGGGATTGTAGCAGCATTGGATCAGCTTCTTCCTTCTCTGGTGGTGGTGGGTGTGGGTAGAAAAGAGGATAAGAAAGAATACTGCATTGCTGTAAGGGATTAAGTAATATGGTAAATGAATATTTAATTAGCTGCAAGTACTTTAGTTAAAAGCTATTCATTAGGTATAATTTGAAGGCCTCAAAAAGGAACTCAGAGCAGCATCTGTGCCATTATCAAGGTTAAATGCTGTGTTTGTAGTCTTTTTTTTTTTGGTTTTTCGAGGTAGGGTCTCGCTCTAGTCCAGAATGACCTGGAATTCACTATGTAGTCTCAGGGTGGCCTCGAACTCACGGCGATCCTCCTACCTCTGCCTCCCGAGTGCCACCATGCCCGGCTTGCTTTTGGGGTCTCTTAAACCCACTGGAGAGGTTCCCCAACTGTGATACCGGATGGCCCCACTCCACTTGAAGAAGCCAGATTATTTGTCGTCCCAGCTCCCTAATGACAGAATTACTTCTTCAGAGGGAAGACTGAGGCAGTTTAGGGGTAAAAGGACACCGCAAAGCAAAAGTGAGGGTGTCTTTGAGCCTATCCTTGCAGACTCTGCTTTGTTAGAGGCCAGAGATGGATATGGCTTCTCATTACCTCCTGATGCCTGAATGAATTCCTTAGATCTGTTTTTCCTTAAACTCAAGCTGAGTCCCTCCCTAAGAGGAGTTCTCCTTTCCTGGCAGTTAAGTTGGTTTAGCTCAGAACCCACAAAAGACCCCAGTCTGGGTATCTAGTTGGGCTTTACCCCACTCCTGCCCTCTCCTGGGCAGAAGATCTCTGTTCTCTCTCCTCTTAACTTCTGTAAGTGCTTTTAGTTTTTATTTTTATTATTTATTTTTCGAGGTAGGGTCTTGCTCTAGCCCAGGCTGACCTGGACTTCTCTATGTAGTCTCAGGGTGGCCTTGAACTCACGGCGACCCTCCTACCTCTGCCTCCCGAGTGCTGGGATTAAAGGCGTGTGTGGCTTAGTTTTTTTTTTTTTTTTTTTATAATCTAATAAAAATCTTGGGCTGGAGAGATGGCTCAGCGATTAAGGCACTTGCATTCCAGTGCCTAAGGCCCCAGGTTCAATTCCCCAGGACCCACATAAGCCAGACCCACAAGGTGGTGGCACTGGTGCTCTCTCTCTCTCTCTCTCTCTCTCTCTCTCTCTGTGTGTGTGTGTGTGTTTCTCTCTCTCTCTCTGCTTGAAAATGAATAAATAAAATATTTTTTAAAAATCTTAACCTTAAAAAGTAATAAAATGGTGTAGAAGATTTCTAGAACTTTTATTGCAGTATTGTAGGAAAGCCCCTACTTAAGCTAGCATTTCATGAACAATTACTTAGTATATGTTATAGTAACTTGATTTTTTTTTTTTCAAGGTAGGGTATAACTCTAGCCCAGGCTGACCTGGAACTCACTATGAAGTCTCAGACTGACCTCAAACTCACAGCAATCCTACCTCAGCTTCCCAAGTGCTGGGGTTCAAGGCATGCACTACCACACCTGGCTTGATTTAAAAAAAAAAAAAAAAAACGCAAAAAAAAAACCTTTCAGGTCATTGTTTTGGTACTGTACTCCAGAATTTATAGATACTGAAACGAAAAGGGTGATCAGAATACTAATACATAGGGCTGGAGAGATGGCTCAGCGGTGAAGGCACTTGCCTCCAGTGCCTAAGGCCCTGGGTTCAATTCCCCAGGACCCACATAAGCCAGACCCACAAGGTGATGGCCTTGGTGCTCTCTCTCTCTCTCTCTCTCTCTCTCTCTCTCTCTCTCTCTCTCTCTCTCTCTTTGTGTGTATCTCTCTACTTGAAAATGAATAAATAAAATATTTTAAATTAAAAAAAAAAAAGAATACTAATACATAGGAAATGACTGTGGGTTTTAAGTTTATCAAATTTATTGATATCCCAACTGACTTTTTTCCTAATCTCAGCATCATTTCATAGCTACATTTTAGAGCTATGTCATCAGGTGTAGAAGGCCACTAACCATGTGTGGCTTTTTTTTTTTTTTTTTTTTTTTTTTTTTTTTTTTTTTTTGGTTTTTCAAGGTAGGGTCTTGCTCTAGTCCAGGCTGACCTGGAATTCACTATGTAGTCTCAGGGTGGCCTTGAACTCATGGCAATCCTCCTACCTCTGCCTCCCGAGTGCTGGGATTAAAGGTGTGCGCCACCATGCCCGGCTTCATGTGTGGCTATTTTTTAATTCCTTAAAATTAAACTTTATTACCTCAGTCAAACCAGCTGCATCGCAAGTATTCATTAGGTAGTACCTACGATTTTGGACAATACAAATATATAACATGCTCATCATTGCAGATAGTTCTGTTGGATGGCTCCCTTTTTCTTTCATACTTAATAGATTTTCAGTCTTGGTTCTGTTGACATGTTAGGCCAGATAATTCTGTCATAGAGGCTTGTCTTTGTAGGCTGTTTAACAGCATATTTCTGACCTCTCTGCCCACCAGAGATATCCATTTTGTAGCCAAGGGTGACTGTGACCCAACATACAATAATAAACTTGCCAGGTAGGGTGGCACACACCTTCAATCCTAACACTCTGGAGGCAGAGAAAGGGGATCACTGTGAGTTTGGGGCCAGTCTGGTACTAGAGTGAGTACCAGGCCCTCCTGGGCTAGTTCCAGGTCACCCTACCTTGAAACAAACAAGTTATAAACTTAATGTTTTAAATTTAAATATTATTACTTTTTCTTTGCAACTTTTTTTATAACTTGACCTCACTTCTAGAGCATGAACTTTGTACTTAACAACATCAAGTAGCAGTTTCAAAGGTTGGACACAGGGGCTGAAAAGATGGCTCAGTAGTTAAAGGCACTTGCTTGCAAAGCCTAATGGTCTGGGTTCAATTTCCTAGTTCCCACATAAAGGCAGATGCACAAAGTGGTACATGCATCTAGAGTTTGTTTACTGTGGCAGGAGGCCCTGATTTATAAACTCTCTCTCCTTTTCAAACAAGCAAACAAACAAACAAATATATGTTGAACACAGCTGCCACTGATAGAATCCACAGGGCCCGGATGACCAATTTGTTTCCAGACATTCCTAGTGTATTAGTAAGCATTCTGTTACTGTAACAAATATCTAAGATAATCATCCTACAAAGAGAAAACATTTATTGTGGCTCATAGTTTTGGACATTTCAGTCTATTATTAGTTGGCTCTGTTACCTTGGGCCTATGGTGAGGCAGTATCTAGCTTTTTTTTGTGGGTGGCTGGGGATCAAATTTTGATCTTCATGATTGTATAGGAAGTGACCATACCCACTGAGCCATCTTCTCAGCCTGTATTTGCTTTCTTCTTAGACAGGTTCTTTTTTTTTTTTTTTTTAAGACAGGTTCTTATTTGCCTTAATTTTTGAAGGATATTTTCATTAGACATAGAATTTCAGGTAGGCACCCATTTTCTTTCAACATTTGAAATTTATCATTCTTACTCCATTTTTTTTTATTGTTTTTTCAAGGTAGGCTTTACTCCATTGTTTTTGTTAAACAAGCCATTTCTTTTGTTTCAATAATGCACTTACGTGTGTGCTTTTCTGTTTTGGTTTTTTTTTTTTTGTTTTTCAAGGTAGGGTCTCACTCTAGCCCAGGCTGACCTGGAATTCACTATGTAGTCTCAGGGTGGCCTCGACCTCCTGGCGTTCATCCTACCTCTGCCTCCAGAGTGCTGGGATTAAAGGTGTGCGCCACCACGCCCAGCACACGTGTGCTTTTCTAATGTTAAAGATAATTGAAGGCTGGGGAAATAATTCATTTGGTAAAGTACTTGCCATATAAGCATGAGGACCTGAGTTCTATCCCCAGAATCCAAGTAAAAAAGCCGGATGTGGTGGTGTACATTTGTAATCTCAGTACATGGGGAGGCAGAGATCCTTGGGGCTCTCTGGACAGGCAGTCTAGCCTCCTGAGCAAGATCCAGGCCAATGAGAGATCTTGTCTGAAAAAGATGAGCAACATATTAGAGGAATGAAACCTGAGGTTGTCTGTCCTCTGTCCTCCACATTCACCTGCGCATAGGTACATGTGTTCTCTCTAACACTCTTTTTTTCTCTCTGTCTACAGCTTGTTTATCTTTTGACAAGTTTCTACTACCTTCTTTTGTTTTTGTTAGTTTAATTTTGTGGGTTTTTTTTTTTTTTTTTTTTTTTTTTTTTTTTTTTTTTTTTTTTTTTTTTTTTTTTTTTTTTTTTTTTTTTTTTTTTTTTTTTTTTTTTTTTTTTTTTTTTTTTTTTTTTTTTTTTTTTTTTTTTTTTTTTTTTTTTTTTTTTTTTTTTTTTTTTTTTTTTTTTTTTTTTTTTTTTTTTTTTTTTTTTTTTTT
>PVHP010018472.1:0-10402 GCA_004024765.1 Zapus hudsonius | reverse complement strand
GTAGCATCTACCCCAGGCTGACCTGGAATTCACTATGTTGTCTTAGGCTGGCCTTGAACTCAGGGTGCTCCTCCTACCCCTGCCTCCTGAGTGTTGGGATTAAAGGCTGCACCACCACTCCTGGCCTTAATTTTTTAAATGCTCAAACCTTGTATATGAGGAAGGATAGAAGCTCTAGTTGTTCTCTAGAGAGGATTTAATTTTATTTTGTTAGTAGTTTAGAATAGAAGCAGATGACCTTGATCCGGTTCATGATTGAGATGGCTTGAGGATTTGTTTCAGGCTTCTCAAGGGCTCCTTTAAATCCAGTTCTACTTCAAATGTTGCTCTTCAAAGGTATCAAATGGAATCCTGGGGTGTTTGCCAGGGCTTCTCCTTCTTGGCAGGCTCCAAACTCTTACTTAGTACTGTGAGACAACTAAAATGTTCTACTTACTTTTCTTTAAAATACACAGTTTGCTTGGTTCTGGATGCTTGCCTCTATACAGGTTAGGATTCAGTAAATTATCTTGTGGACAGAAACAATACACAATGTCCAAAGGTAATTTCTCTGTGATCATTTTTTTCTCCAGAATTTTAGCCCCTCATTCCTGTCTATTCAGCTCTGAATTCTAATGTCTGTCTCTGCAGATGCCTGAGATATCCTGAAACTCTTGTTTGAGCCACTTGCTTCCAGAAAAACAGATAGTGGAGAATGTCAGGTTTTCCTCTGCTATTTTGGCTTTTCAATCCCAAAAGCTTTGTCTTTAAATCTACTTCTTATAGTTTTTCATACCATGTAAATTGATTTGATGAAAGCTACTCTAAAATAACTAGAAATTAATGCCCCAATTTACTAATTATTTTAAGCAATAATATAACAAGATATTAGTCAGCAATTTAAAACTTATTCAATCATTAATTTTCTGAATGAGAGTCCTGCCCTCATGCAACTTGTGTTATTGCAGGGAAGAGAGTTATTGAGTACCCAGTTATTTAAATTTGTGATAAACTGTAAAGTACAAGGTATTATAAGCTTATTGTAGATATAGCTAACTTAATTGGAGTGAAGTGGTCAAGGACAGCTACTATGAAGAAGTGATACTTGAGTAGAGCTCTGAAGGATATATAGATTAATTTAAGGAAAAATAATGGGTTGTGAGAATTACAGATTGATGACTTGGAGGTAAAAAGAAGCATGCTAGGTTTAATGCTTTAAAGAAGACTGGAGTGGTTGGACTTACAGGCAAAAGTTGAATCATGCCAAGCTTTGTAAACCTTAGTAAGGATTTTTCTTACCCTGTTTTCCTTTTCCTTTTATCTCTAATCAGATCATTGGTCCTACCTTAACTTTTTTGAGCTATTTATTTATCTAGTTATATATTCTATAACATTACATTAGGTGCCTTTGTATATGAGGTTTTAATTAAGATAGTAAATAAAAGACTACATACCTTTAAAAAAATTTTTCTTTATTTGCAAGAAGTGAGATACAGAATGGGGGGGGGCGTGGAGAGAATGGGCATGCCAGGGCCTCTAGTCATTACAAATGAACTCCAAATGCATGTGCCACTTTGTACATCTGGCTTTACATATCTGCTGGGGAATCAAACCTGAGTTGTTAGGCTTTGCAGGCAAATGCCCTAACCACAGAGCAATCTCTCCAGCCCAAGACAATGTAACTTTAGTTTCAGCACTTGGGAGGCATTAGTATGAGGCCATCCTGAGACTACATAGTGAATTCCAGGTCATCCTGGGGTAAGAGCAAGACACCCTACCTTGGGGGAAAAAAAGACAAAAGATAATATAGAATATTGGATTTATTTTAATTTTTGCAATGCAGTGAGTGCACACTAGTCAGATGTTCTACCAGTGAGCCGTGTCCCCAGCCTGAACATTGGCTTTAGATTCAGACTATGTTTGATGCTAGGCATAGGCAATCCTGAAGTTTTGTTTTGTTTTGCTTTTGTGTTGTTTTAAAACTTTTTATTGGTAGCTTCTATAATTATAGATCATAAACCATATGATTCCCTCCTCACCCAAACCTGAAATTTTTATCAGTTAGATACTAATAGTAGAATCAATGAACTAAAATGTACTCAATATATTGGACCCTTATTACTATCATTATCTAATGCAACTGTAAACCACAAACTACTCTTGCGGTGTCAAAATTCTATGGGATCATGACACATGCCAAAATTATAATACAGGGTAAAAGGTAATGAATGCTATAAAAAATATTGGCAGGTCATCAGGAGGAGGTAGTACATTCAGATGGGGATTAAGTTTGTTTATTGGGATTAGCGAGTTGGCTCAGTGGTTAAAGGTGCAGATACAAGCCTACTGGCCAGAATTCAGTTTCCCAGCACCCCAATAAAGCCAGGCACAAAGTGGTGCACGTGACTAATTCCAGTGTACCTACAGCAGTGTGAGGCAGAGTCAGGAGAATCCCAAAACTCATGGACCAGCTATTCAGTCCTTGCAAGTAGCAGACAGATGAGAGCAATTCTTTCTCAAATAAGGTGGAAGGAGAGAACCAATACCCTGAGGTTGTCCTCTGGCTTAGATACACACATGCACTCATACACACATATACATACATACATACACACAAAATGTCTGCTTATTGATCTTTATGTGCTAGATTAGGAGCTGGTCATTTAAAAAAATTAAATTGCTACCTGTTGAAGTTACCTTCTCATTGCTGGGACAAACATCTGACCAGAAACAGCTTATGGAAGAAAGGGTTTATTTCAAACTTTCAGATTTGGGGGTAATTCTATTGGGGCAGAATACACTTGTTTAATTCCATAGATCCATAGCAGAGAAATAACACGAACAGCCAGAGTTCAAACTTGCTCTCTATACACCCAGTAGAGCTGGATTCAAAATGTACCTGTTCCACAATAGGTTCTATCTGCTCAAGTCTCAAGTTGAAAGCTCAAAGTTAATCAAGAATATCCCAGGCTATGTGGGCCATACATTTGCACTCAGACCACCACATTCCACCCCTGGTCATAGACTTATGACCATCTCCAGTGTAAATTGTAATCAGTCCAACTTCAAAGATCCTCATAGTCTTTACCAACTTTAACACTGTTCAAAAGTCCCAAGTCTCATCTGAAATTTTAAGACTTTTTTCCTAACAGTCCTATAAAATCAAAACAATTTACATATGTACAACACATAATGGCACAGAGTAAATATTTTCATTGCAAAAAGGCATAACAAGGAAAGACTGGACCAATGTAAAAGCAATAACCAGTAGATAAACATCAAACATCTGCAGTTCAAGTTCAACATCCATTTATTTTGTTTGGTTTTTAAGGTAGTGTCTCACTCTAGCCCAGGCTGACCTGGAATTCACTATGTAGTCTCAGGCTGGCCTCAGCGATCCTCCTGCCTCTGCCTCTTGAGTGCTGAGATTAAAGGTGTGTGACACAAAACCTAGTTTAACCTCCCTTGAAAGTCAGATAACAGTTTGTTCCTTTCTCAAAGCATTTATAGTGTTCCATCATTTAGTTTTTTTTAACATTTTATTTATTTGCAAGCAGAGATACAGACACACAGAGAGAATGGGTGCACCAGGGCCTCTAGCCACTGTAAATGAACTCCAGAAGCATGCACCACTTTGTGCATCTGGCTTATGTAGGTACTGGGGAATCGAACCCAGGTTGTTAGGATTTACAGGCAAGTGCTTTAACCACTGGGCCATCTCTCCAGTTCCCCCATCGTTTAGTTTTTATATTCTTTCCTTGAGTTTAAGAATTTAAAGATATTATCACTGTTTTTCTGAACCTCTCCTGATACTGAGTGTTATGATTATATTACACACAGTAGATGCTCTATAAATACTTAATTGGAATTATGTTTTTTAGCCTTGAATACTTTTATAGCTTGATTTTGCTTGTGTAGTTTTCTTCATAAAGCATTGGCTTTCATATATACAGATTTTTTATCATCTTTCATTTGTGAAAGCTCAATCCTAGTCAATCCTAATTCTAGAACCATAATTCTGTAATATTTACTTTTTGGTTTTTCGAGGTAGGGTCTCGCTCTAGTCCAGGCTGACCTGGAATTCACTATGTAGTCTCAGGGTGGCCTTGAACTCACAGCAATCCTCCTACCTCTGCCTCCCGAGTGCTGGGATTAAAGGCGTGCGCCACCACGCCCGGCTCAATATTTACTAACCATTTATTTGGCATTGGAAGAAATATGTAAAAATGAACAAATTCCAAGCTAAGCGATGTTTTAACACTTTACCAAACTGCTTTGTGCTACAAGTAAACACATTTTTTTTTTGTTTTAGTTGATGTATAAAAGAAAATACAGGTAAAATATTAGAATTAAACAGGGAGATATTCTACGTCACTGTGAACATTTCCCTTGCATTCCAGCAACTCTGGGCTTGTGTTTTACCTTACTTTCTGTTTTTCTCTCTTGCCTTCTTAATAGTGCCAGGAATTTATACTTCCTGATACAAGTCGTTGTCATTGTCATTGTCATCATCTTCTTTCTTTCTTTTTAAACAAGTCTTCTTTTAGGTCACTACTACTACTAGTTTTAGAAGGGTTATGAGTTGAATAGAGATTGCAAGAGTTGCTCTCAATAAATCATAATGTTTTATCAGTTTTTTTTTCTTTTTCTATGTTTATACAAACAAAAGATCCAGTGATTGGGTGTGATGATCCATCTCAGTGGTAGAGCTTGACTAGCATGTGAGAGGCCCTGGGCTTGGTTCCCCCCAACCCTAACCACCACCACCATTTCAACAAACAACTACAACAAAATGCAGTGATTTACCTCTAGGTATTTGACTTTTTAATCTGTGGGAATTGTTATGAACTGAGAAGATAGTTCTATATCAGTTTGTATTTCTTACAGTTTAGTGATGTGGAGTGATAATCTTTTTATCATCAGAATAAAGTTATTTTGTAGCAACATTTGAGAGCCTTTTCTTTTTATTTTATGTTCCTATGCCATTATCAACAATTTATGGGACATTTATTATTCTCATTTTACAGATGAGGAAACTGAAGCTTGGTGAAGTTACGAAACTTGTCCAAAGCCATACAGCTTGTAAAGAGCACAGCCAAGATTCATAGCCAGGTCTGTCCAATTTCAAAACTATTAATTATAGCAAAGACACTTTAAAATAGCTGTGAAGTGTCAACCAATGATAGGTTGTATTGGTATTAATATTACTTAAGTGTTATTTTAATGGTGAAGTATTTGTCTTTCATAATTTCATTGATTTTTTAAAAATATTGTAAAAAGCAATTTAATACTGTATCTAAGATTTGGGGTCTGGTGATAGGCAACTTGGGTATAAACCTTTAAGCTTCACTACTTGTGTGACATTAGGAAAGTTACTTAACTTTTTGTACTTCAGTTTCCCTCTATCTGTAAAGTGGCAAGAGTGCTATTATTTACCTGATAAGATTGTTGTGAAGATTAAATAATTTAATACATGAAAAGCATTTAATTCTATGGCACATAGTAAGCAGGTAACAAATGTCAACTAAGTATTATCTTTTAGCAACCGGTCAAGAAATGATCATTATTTCTCATTCTGATAGCAAAATTGGATGTACAAATTTCAAGCCTCAACATACATAAAAATATAAGCATGAATTAATTAGGCTTAGAGAAAATCACTCATTTGGTTAAATTCAGATCTATTGTAAAGCAAGTTGGGCAACTGATTATGGGTCTCACTTGTCAAGGATCTTACACATTGAAACTCTGTGATTCTACCTGATGGAAACAACTTAAGTGAAGACTGATTTATTTCAGCTGTTTCTAGAGGGGTTAAGGCCATGTGGCACAGAAGGTGGGATAGAACTGCTCCATGCATGTGTAACACAGGCTGTTCACATTCAGTGAACCAGGAAGCAAAGAGTGAGACAATAAGTGGCCAGAGATAACATACCCCTAACCACCCCAAATTTCTAGAACTTCTCCAAATAATACCAGGTAGGGACCAAGTATGAACCTGTAAAGGACATTTCAAATTTGGGTATATCACATAAATAATAAAAACCACACATAGGTCTAATCAAGGCAACTTTTGAACCTATTTAAAATCATATTCTGAATACATTTTGTTTCTGCTTCATGGTTGGTTTCTGGATAAAAGTCTACATCTTCAAGTAGCTTTTAAGGAGATGGTATTTTGTCAGTGTTAACCAATAATTACTAAGAGTCAAAATCCTATGTATTCTGGAAAAGGTTGGCAACATTTCATCGCTTTGGGGCTGGAGAGATGTCTCAGCAGTTAACAATGCTTCTTTGCAAAGCTTGGTGGCCCAGGTTCGATTCCCCAATACTCACATAAAGCTAGGTGCACAAAGTGGTGCTTCACCTGGATTTCATTTCCAGGGGCAGCAGGTTCTGGCATGTCCATTCTCTTTCCTTCCCTCTCTGTCTCTGTGTCTTCTTTCTCTTTTTCTCTGAAATAATAAATACATAAACACATTTGTGTATGCACATACAAGAGCTAGGCATGATGGTGCATGCCTTTAATCCCAACACTCAATAGGCAAAGGTGGAGGATCACTATAAGTTAAAAGACTCACTGTAGTCTCAGGTCAACCTGGGCTAGGGTGAGACCCTACCTCAAAAAAAAAAAAAAAAAAAGAGAGAAAGAAAGAAAGAAATTAACACTGTGGTCTATAGCCATACCACCCTGAATGTTACCAGTCTTGTCTGATCTCAGAAGTTAAGCAGGTTTGGATCTGCTCAATACTTGAATGGGACAGTTTACATAAAGCCAGATGTACAAGGTGGCACATGTGTCTGGAGTTCGTTTGCAGTGGCTGGAGGCCCTGGCATGCCCATTCTCTCTCTCACTCTCAAATAAATAAATAAATAAATAAATAAATAAATAAATAAATAAATAAATAAATAAATAAATTCACTCTCAAATAAATGAATAAAATATTTTTTAAAAATTTTATTGATAGCTTCTATAATTATAGACCATAATCCATTATGATTTCTCCCTACACTCACCTTCATATCTGTTCTCCCTCTCAATTGGTATCTTTTTTGTTTCAGTGCCATCTTCTTTTCCTCCTATTATCAGATACTGCAAAGTCATGATTATCAAGGCCATTTTGTGTCTGGAAGTTTGCATTGTAAGCAGTCCTACCCTTCCTTTGACTCTTACAATCTTTCCACCATCTCTTCTGCAATTGACCCTGAGCCTCAGGAAGTGTGATAGAGATGTCCCAGTGCTGAACACTCCACTGTCACTTCTTCTCAGCACTGTGGTGTCTTTTGAGTTATCCCGGTGGTCACCACCTTCTGAAAAAGAGAAGCTTCTTTAGCAAAAAGAGTAGCATTATTATACGGGTGTCCTCATTTTTGTTAAAAGCGCTTATAAGGCAGTTTGGTGGGCATAAACAGCAAACAGCAGGCATTACTCCTCTAGGGCTCATGACCACCCCCACCATAGGCCTTTGACTAGGTAGGTCTTCAATACCAGGCATGCATTCCCTTCCATGAAACGGACCTCCAGTCCAATTAGAGAGTAATTGGTTTCCCCCACAATACACGGGCCACTATTGCCCTAGTTGGCACATTTGGCCTGGCTGGCCCATCTTAAAGCTTACAAGGTACACTGGTGTTCGTCACTGTTGATAACTTCTCTCTCCCATAGGGCTACATGCAGCCATAGCTTTCTGTCAGCTGGTTAACAGGGAGGAGGTTTTCAACTCAGCTCCAGCTTGATTTCTCAGTGACCTACAGCCCAAGCATATGTGGTCTTCAGCAATAGGGTCATACCATGTCATTCTGGTGTGCAACCAAGAGCCTTGGCAATGCCCTATAATATTTTGGGGGCCTTAGGAACCTTCCTGGCCAACAACTCACTGGAACGTATCTTATCCCTAGCACTGAAGTTTTTCCAGTAACAGCCTATGGCTACTGGGTGTGCCATTATATGAGGGAGAACATGAAGTATTTTCTGGTCCAGTTACCTCACTTAGTATGATCCTTTCTAGATCCATGAATAAAGTATTTTTTTAAAAGTCTCTTAAATATCCTCTTAGGTTTAATTATTACATACCTTATTTTTTGTTAACTGTTGTTATGGTATGTAGTCCTTTTTTTCTGTTTGCTATAGTTAGAATTGGTTCCTTCCTCCTCCCCTCCCAAAAGGGGAAAACTTTTCTTTTCTTTCTTTTCTTTTTTTTTTTTTTTTTTTTTTGAGGTAGGGTCTCACTCTAGCCCAGGCTGACCTGGAATTCACTGGAATTCAAGGGTGGCCTTGAATCATGGTGATCCTCCTACCGCTGCATCCCGAGTGCTGGGATTAAAGGTGTGTGCCACCACGCTCGGCCTCCTTCCCTTTTCTTGACAGGATCTTTACTCAGGTTGGCCTAGAACTCTTGTAGCTGAGGATGACCTTGAACTTCTGATCCTCCTGCCTCCATCTCCCCAGTGCTGGGATTATAGGCATGTGCCACTATGCCTGGTTTATCAGGTGCTATGGCCTGGTGTATGCCAGGGAAGCAGTCTACCAACTGAGCTACATCCCTAGATCTGTTTTTGGAATTTCAAACATGAATGAAACTCTTTCCAGTGCTTACATATTTAACTTCTTTTTCTTGATTTGTTGTACTAGTTAGTTATGAAGGTCCTTACATTGTATGGTTTTCTTGTTTTGCAGAGCTGAAGATTGAACCCAGGGCCTTGTACACACTAGGCTAGTATTCTACCATTGTCTACATTGCTTACATCCTAGCCTTGTAGTAATTTTGTTGTTGCTGTTTTCTGCGGTTGGGGTTCGATCTAGCCCAGGTTGATCTGAAATTTGCTATATAGTCTCCGGGTGGTCTCGAATTCATAGCAACCTTTATACCTATGTCTCCCAACTGCTGGGTTTGAAGGTGTGTGCCACTATACCCAGCTTTGTAATACTTTTTTTTAATATTTTCATTTCTTTTTAATATTTTTAATTCAATTTCAAGCAGTGAGATACAGAGAGAGAGAGAAACCAGGGCCACTACCTTGTGGGTCTGGCTTATGGGTACTGGGGAATTGAACCAGAGGCTTTAGGCACTGGAAGCAAGTGCCTTATCCACTGAGCCATCTCTCCAGCCCTGTAATGCTTTTTTAAAATGAAATGTGTGTCTTATGTTTTGCCATTAAAGGTAGTGTTGCAGAGCCAGGTGTAATAGCACCTATAGTTCCAGCCCTTGAGAGGCTGAGTTTGGGAGGGCTACTTGGGCCCAGGAGTTGGAGACCAGCCTAAGCAATATAATGAGACTCTACCTCAAGAGAAAAAAAAAAAAACATACTATTTGCTATATCTGTACGGGGGCTTGAATATGGAGTCTGTTGTATGTTAAGCATATGCTTTACCACTGAGCTGCACCCTCCCTTTCCAGTTCCATGGGTGTTTAAACGGATATTTGTAGTAGTTTACCTTATCCCTAGTTGTCTAAAATTTTTGTGTGGGGAGAATGAGTATTGAATTTTCTCAGATGCCACCTCTTTGTGAAATGATCATGTGTGTGGGTTTCCTCCTCCTGTTCTATGGGGAAAATGGCATTTATAGATTTTTCTAATGTTAAATTACTTTTGTGTTGCTGATATAAACCCAGATTTGATATGATGATCTTTCCATATACGATTTGGTTTATTAATATTTTGCTTGAGATTTTTAACCTGTGTTCATAGGTTAAAGTGCCACAATTAATTTTTTTTTTCTTTTAAAGATTTTGATGGGGGTGCTGGAGAGATGACTCAGTGGTTAAGGCACTTGTATACAAAGCCTGATGACCTGGGTTCAATTCCCCAGTGCCCCCATAAAGCCAGATGCACAAAGTGGTACATGCATCTGGAGTTGATCTGAAGTGGCTGGAGGCCCTGGTGCACCCCGATATTCTCTCTCTCAACCTCAAAATAAATATTTTATATATTATATATATATATATATATTTTGTTTTTTCGAGGTAGGGTCTTGCTCTAGCCCAGGCTAACCTGGAATTCACTATGTAGTCTCAGGCATTGCTGACTGTCTTTTTCTTTCCAGCAGGGCCAAAGCAGATCTTATTAAGGAACTAAGGAAATATTAGAAAAAAAGACTCCTGAGAGAGTGGGTGGGTGTCTCCAAAAGAAAGAAGGATTTATCCCCTTTTTCTTTTTTTCTCTTCTGTCTCTGTTTCTCTGTCTCTTCTGTGCAAGAGTTCAAACCCACAGGGATGGAAATATGGCTCATCTGTTAAGGTGCTTGCCTGCAAAGCCTAATTTCTTGGTTTCGATTTCCTAATACCCACGTAAAGCTAGATGTACCAAGTGGCACATGCATCTGTAGTTCATTTGCGATGTGGCTGGAGGCCCTGGCATTCCCATTCTTTCTGTCTCCTCTTCTCTTCTCTTCTCTTCTCTTCTCTTCTCTTCTCTTCTCTTC
>PVHP010018471.1:0-33064 GCA_004024765.1 Zapus hudsonius | reverse complement strand
AGAGAGAGAGAGAGAGAGAGAGAGAGAGAGAGGGCAAGGGCAAGGGCGCACCAGGGCCTCCAGCAGAACTCCAGACGTATGTGCCGCTTTGTGTATCTGGCTTTACATGGGTACTGGGGAATCAAACTCATGTCCTGCTTTGCAGGCAGATGACTTAACGGCTAAGCCCTCTCTCCAGGCCTGTTTTTTTTGCAAGCAGACAGACAGAGAGACAGAGAGAGGGAGTGGGAATAGGTGTGCCAGGGCCTCCAGTAGCTGCAAACCAGCTCCAGATGCTTGTGCCAGCCACTCTGTGCATCTGGCTGTACGTGAGTTCTAGGAACCCAGGCCATTAGGCTTTGCAAGGAAGCACTTTAACCGCTGAGCCATCTCTCTAGCCCCATCCACCTTTATTTATTTTGATTTTTTTTTTTGGTTTTTCGAGGCAGAGTCTCACTATAGCCCAGGCTGACTTGGAATTCACTATGTAGTCTCATGGTGATCCTCCCCCTGCCTCCTGAGTGCTGGGATTAAAGGCGTGCCCACCGTGCCTGGTTTACCACCCACCTGTTTGAGACAGAGTCTCTCATTGAACCTGGAGCAGGCTAGACTGGCGGCCAGTGAACCCCTCTGTCTCCATCTCCCCAGGGCTGGGATGACAAGTGCAGACCGCCACACCTGGCATTTTACATGGGTTCCCGGGATCTGAACTCAGGTCCTTATTCTTGCGTGGCAACACGACATAGAGGGAAAACGGAAGGATCATGGGTATCCTACATACAGGGACCCCAAGATAAGAGGGGGGGCTGGCACTCTCTGATTGGAAGCTGACAGCAAGCCAGCACCGAAGGTCAGAAGTGGGGTGCTGTTCTCATCCTCAGGCCTGGGAACTGGGGTTCCCCCCTGCCCTGGCAAGCAAGCCAGAGCAGAGGCTGAGCCCGGAGTGGAGTGGCGTGTGCACCCCACCAGGACGGGGCCTGATGGCTCCAACACTGACCCCCCCACTGTGGGCTTCAGCATCAGAGGTGAGTGACATGGAACAGGGTCCCTGCGAAGTGGGTAGTAGAGGCTTGCAGATAGATGTCTTTGTCCCCATTGAGGGGTGACCCAAAGGCCTGACTGCAGGGAACCTGGGCATGTCCTGCACTGTCGCCCCCTCCCCCGCCCTCTGTGTCCTCCAGCAGCGTCGGCTCTGCCACCTGTGACTCAAGCAGGCTTTGTTCCCAGACTGCTACTCTGGCCCAAGGCCCAGAAACCGAATCCTTAGAGGCTGCAGGCAGGGGGTGGGCGGTTTCCTTCCAGGCCAAGAAGAGGTCTAGAAAACTCAGGGTGACCCCTCTTTGCGGCCCCCAAGTCTGCGTGTGCTGCTGTGCTGTGTGACCCCAGGCAGGGCACCTCCTGTCGCTGAGCCTCTGGGGCTTCATTGAGTGTCCACTGCCTACCAAGCTGGGGGGCTTCTCCAAACACGGTCAAAGACGAGTCCACCACCAGGGCTCCACTCTTGGCTGTGTCTACGCTCAGTGTCCAGGCCTTAATGCTTTAATGACAGAGGGGGACACCAGGCAACTGGGGAGGAAAGTCTGTCCAACCTCTGAACATCACCCTGGAAATGAGGCTGGAGGGTGGGCAGACGCAGGACAGGCTGGCACCCCAGGACCACCTTCCCCAGCTGGCTGCCCCGCCCGCCCCTGCTTCCTCTTGACTCATATCCCCACCCCAGCCTCCCGGTAACTTCCCAAGATATCTGTCATTTTCTCATTCTGCCTATTTCTGTGTTCCCGCCCTCCACCATCCTCATGGCTCAGCTGCTCTGAGAACGCTCAGCACCCAGCAGATCCTGCTTCCCTGAAGGACACGGATGACACGGAGGTTGCGCTTGGAGTTGGGGGCTCTGTGGGCCTTACCTGCTCCCTTCCCTTCACCATCTGCCACTTTCTGTCCCCATGGGACAGAGGAGCGCTGGAGTCCAGCGTAGCAGCACTCGGTTACTCCTGTGTAACTTCGTTTGGCTTGGTTTTTCGAGGTCGGGTCTCGCTCTAGCCCAGGCTGACCTGGAATTCACTCTGTAGTCTCAGGCTGGCCTCAAACTCACAGCCATCCTCCTGCCTCTGCCTCCCCTGTGCTGGGATTAACGGCGGCGTGCTCCACCTCACCGGCAACTCTGTTTTGAGGCAGGTCTCACTGCAGCCCAGGGTGGTCTTGAACTCATGGCGATCTTAGTTCAGCCTCCCTAGTGCTGGCTGGGGTTAACGGTATAAACCACCCCGGTGGCTCCTACGGCGTGTTGGACGTGGGATGTGAGGTGGCTGTGAAATCAAGCCTAGCTGCTGTGTGACCCAGAGGTTTCTCTTGCCATCTCTGAGCCCAGCACCCCAGCAGCTCTCCCAGAAGCCCCTCTGACAGCGTGGGAGGGACCCCCCTGAGAGGGTCACAGCCTCCAGGCACTGGGGTGTAGCACCTGGTTGCCAAGGTGGATGTTGCCGTGGAGACAGACCACCTGGGTAGAAAGGGCTGCTGACGGGAAGTGTGGGGGTGACAGGCTGCAGGGAGCCACTCAACACTGCATAGGTGTCTGGGACATTGGGGAGGGGGCAGAACCCTGCAATGGAGATCCTGATGTGGTTGGAATTGTGTCTAATGTGGAAAGTCCCAGGAGCTTCCCACATGATCCCGAAGGGAGGTGCTCCCTGTGGTCCCTGCCAAGAGGAAAGGAGGAAGCCCTGGACTGTATGTATCTTGGGTCAAACCCCAGGTTGGCTGGTTAGCTGCTGTGTGACCTTAGGCTAGTGACAAACCTTTCTGAGCAAGCCCCTCATCTGTAAAGTGGGTGTGAAGGCAGGGTTAAACGGGCTGCCCGAGCTATGCTCAGCAACCAGGGTATTCTCAATTTTTTTCTTTTAAAACTTTTTAGCCAGGCGTGGTGGCGCACACCTTTAATCTCAGCACTCGGGAGGCAGAGGTAGGAGGATTTCCATGAGTTCAAGGCCCCCCTAGACTACACAGTGAATTCCAGGTCAGCCTGGACTAGAGCGAGACCCTACCTGGAAAAACCAAAAAAAAAAAAAAAAAGACAGAGTGAAGGCTCTTGGGAGGAAGGACCAGCAGCACTGTATCACCATTAGTTGTTTATTGAGTGAGAAACACCTTTGGTCTGAAAGGTGAGACCACCCGATGCCATCCCAACCGTTGGGGTCTTTGGTAGCAAAAGGTCCCATCTACAGGCCTTTCTCTGGCCCCTCTTGGAATTGGAGCTCTCCTTCTCTGGGGTGGTCTTGGGGTGGTCCTGACCTGGAAGAGACCTGTGTTGTGGGAGCTAAGGGTGATTGTCCTCACTGTAGCCCAGGTTGACCTGGACTTCACTCTGTAGCCCAGGCTGGCCTTCTATCTCCCATGCATTCTCCTCCCTCTCTCTCCGGGTGCTGGGGTTAAAGGTTTGCTCCTGTGCCGTGATCATGGACCCTGGCCTCACTCTGGGCCCCCCACCAGGAAGAGAAGGGGGAGGGGTACTATGGGCAGCCTGCCTCGGAGCCAGGCTCTGTGGGCCTTGTCTCTCAATGGGTGATTATCAAGTGACCTTGGGGACTTAAACATGGGGAGGGGGACAGGGCATATCTGGTTTCCATCTTGTTTACCTTTGGAAGCTTCTGAAAGCTGCTGGGAGGTGCTGTCCTGGGAGGGTCTGGCTGGTCTGAGGGCAAGCTGGGACCTGTGGGTCGCTTGTCATGTGTGGAGACCTCCTGTGATGTGTCCCAGAGTGGGACCTCTTGGGACAGCACTCGAGGTCTCTGTGCCAGGACCCTGAAGCCTTGAGCCGTGGAGACGCTGGGAGCCCGGGGCCACTGCCAGCATCCCCCTGCTGCAGCTCCCGGGCCTGCGTGGCTGTGGGAGGCTGGGGAGCTGGAGGGGTGGGATCCATGCTCATGGTGACAGGCTGGTCAACAGCTAAAGATTTAGGGCGCTGGAAGGGCGGGAGGCCTGGGGATTGTCCCGGGCTGGTCATGGTGTCCTCATTTCTGCCTCTGTCCCTCTCGCCTTGTCTGGAAATCTCAACACCTCCCCTTCCACGCCTGCCTTTCTCTTCTCTGACACCTTGTAAAATATTAAATTTTCAATGTCATATTAAGGGGAAAGCATTAAACATTAAATTTCTCCTTTAAAATATTAAAATGTTCAGAACTCACTGACACCACCAGGCCAGCTTCTTCAGATTTTCTAGATCTTTCTCTTAAACATTTCAATGGGAAGAACCATATATTCTTTTATTATTATTAATTATTATTATTATTATTATTATTAGTTTGGTTTTCCAAGGTAGGGTCTCACTCTAGTCCAGGCTGACCTGGAATTCACTATGGAGTCTCAGGGTGGCCTCCAACTCATGGTGATCCTCCTGCCTCTGCCTCCCAAGTGCTGGGATTAAAGGTGTGCACCACCACACCCGGCTCTTTATTATTATTATTATTATTTATTTTTTACGAGCTCCTGCCTCAGCCTCCTAGTGCTGGGCTTAAAGGCCCATGCCACCATGCCCGGCTCTATTTTTTTATTGCGTTCCATTGAGAACCCTCCTTAGTGGAATTATGTATCAAACAGTCTCTATGGGAGAGACAATATCTTGGAATATTCTTTGCCATAAAAACTTTAATATAACCATTTAAGTGTTTGTTTTATATCAGTAAGAAGCTGCTTAAAACAGCCTCTTCCAAAAGAGTAAACAAAATATTTACTGAGAACATACATGCAGACTTTATCATTTGCTGATTTAATACCTCTTTCCTTTCAAGACCCCTGAGCCACAATTGTACTTTGAAAGCAGGTTAGCACATTATTAGGAATTCAGTCAGTACTTCAGAATCGAAGCATAAATCTTTAGGCTGTTTTATTAGAAGGTCCATAGAACCATCCAGAAATAAACCTTAAAGCAGTTACAACAACAACAAATGTTTTTACAGATTGTACACCTTTTATTACTGTCACATGCAGTCGAGGACCTTCTATGAACACATTCTCCCTTTTTCTTCCAGCCTTTCGGAGGGGGTCCCTCAGCTAGAGCCAAGCGTTCCTGCCTCGTGTCTGCCTGACTGGTCACTTGGTCCATCAGCTGTGGCTCAGCTCTCGTACATGTCTCTCCAACTGCTGGCCTGGGGGACACCTGCTCCTGGCCCCTCCAAAGCACTGCTGCAAACTTTTTTTTTTTGTAAATTTTATTTTGTTTTATTTATTCATTTTCAAGCAGACACACACACACAGAATGAGAGAGAGAGAGAGAGAGAGAGAGAGAGAGAGAGAGAGAGAGCGCACCAGGGCCACCACCTTGTGGGTCTGGCTTATGTGGGTCCTGGGGAATTGAACCTGGGCCTTAGGCACTGGAGGCAAGTGCCTTAACCACTGAGCCATCTCTCCAGCCACCACAAACTTTCAGTCTGGTCATTTTTCCAGTTTATGGAACAAAGGAATGACTGTGCCAACCTGGTGTCCTGCTGCGAAGGTAGAAATGAAGTCTGTATGGTGGGAGCTGTCGCTGCCCCCCCCCCCGGGGGTGGCGGTCACTGTGGGCATGGGGAAGTAGCTAGGGTCACTGGCCTGCCCGCTGCCTCTAATCCACTTCCCCCCACAACAATGGCAGCTGGAGATTCTGTCTCCCCAGCCAAGGAAGGACGGCTCTGACGACTCAGACGTCATGCCCCTTCTCGCCTGGATCAGCTGGGCAGGGCGGCAGACAGTTGTCCAGCTGCAAGACAGGGACCTTGGGATGTGTCAGGAACGGAGCCACGGTGCTGATGAACAGCTCTGCTGGGCCCCGGGGTCCCGGCAGTCTCCCCAGAGCACCCTCCCTCAGGAACCTCCAACAGAGTCTAGAGGAAGTCCCCAGCAAGTCATCATCCTAAGGTCAGGACGTCTTCCCATTGTCACTCTGTCTCAGATCTGATCAATCATACAGTGAGTCAGTCACTCAGAGTGTAAACTTTTTTTTTTTTGGTTTTTCCAGGTAGGGTCTCGCTCTAGTCCAGGCTGACCTGGAATTCACTCTGTAGTCTCAGGCTGGCCTTGAACTCACGGTGATCCTCCTACCTCTGCCTCTGAGTGCTGGGATTAAAGGCGTGCGCCACCACGGCCCGGCAAAACAACTTTTTTAAAATGGAATTTTCCTGAAATCCTGGTCGAATTAATTTCCACTAAAACCTGCCGATTTCCCATGGATCTCAGACGGGAGGGAGAGCTTATCTCCTTGGAATCACATCGAGGGCAGCTGCACACCACTTGGGGGGGATCAGCCCATGTTAACCCCTTCTCTGACTGCTCCCGGGGTGGGGGGATCCTACCTGATGCCTTTGGGTGCTCCAGACCTCCATCTCTCTGCTGGTTGGTGACCCCAGTCCAAGGCCCTGAAGTCCTCTTTTTGGCCCCCCTGAAATCACCTCAGGGGTGTGCACTTTTTTCTCTGTTTCCAAGGGCTTCAGGGGCTGCAGAGCCCTGGAGTGGGGGCTCCCCTTTGCCCAACAAACCGGGTACAGCTGTTCAATCTTGCTGGGGGCCTCCAGGATGAAGTAGAAACACCCCGTGCCAAGGGGAGATAGTCGCGTCAGCTTAGAGAGTTAGATGGTATTACAGTAGCGCTAGTGGCTCCCACACTCGGTGTCACCCTCTCCTCTATCTCGATGCCACCGTCTCTTCCTCCATTATGAAGGTCTTGTGTAGGGATTATCGGGCATTGCAAAGTCATGAATATCAAGGTCATTTAGTGTCTGGAAGTTTGCATTGTAAGCAGTCACTCTGTAGTCCGAGGCTGGTCTCAGACTCACAGCAATGCTCCTGCCTCTGCCTCTGAGTGTTGGGATTAAAGGCGTGCCCACCACGTTATAATTTTTGTTTTGAGACTGGGTCTCGGTCTCTATGTGAGTGCTGACATGTCAGGTGTGTACAACCATGCCTGGCTTATGCATGCAACCCAGGGCTTGGCGCATGCCTGGGAAGTGAGCCCAGCCCTGACCACCCACTGATCCCTGATCCCCCCTTTCCCAGTACAAAGCTTTGTAGCTGGAGATACTGGTCTTTCTAAGGCACAGCCTTCAGGATAGGCAGCCAGGTCACTTCCAGTGTTTTGTTTTTTTTTTTTAATATTTATTTGCAAGCAGAGAGAGGGAGACAGACTGTAAGAATGGGTACACCAGGGCCTCTAGCTGCATGCACCAGTTTCTGCATCGGGCCTTCCTTGGGCACTGGGGAACTGAGCCAGACCCTCGGGGCTTTGCTGAGCCTCCTCCCAGCCCACCTGCAGTCCTCACTAACTAGGCTAGCGGGACTCTCGAGGATGGTGGCTTAAGTGGGCAGCTTGTCTGCTCGCTGGGTCGTCCTTGTCCTTCAGAATGGCTCCTCACAAGCTATGAGGAAGGGTAGGACATCTGCTCGTAGCTCTACAGCAAGTAGGGAGATCCGAGTCCAGAACTTGATCCTCCAGCAGCCTGACATCAGGAATGTGGGTGGTTTTGAGGGGGGGGGCTGGGCACTGGCCTGAGGGAAAAGCTGGGGGTCTGCTTGGCTGCAGGCCTCACTGCTTTCCTCCATGGAAACTTGGGGACCCAGTCTCACTCATATCTGGCCTGGTTCCTCCATGGGTCCCATGGCCAGGGGGGGTTGGCCCAGTCTGGGACTGAGTTTCTGTGCAGATGTGGCCATGAAGGAGTCGTACCAAGGGGAGAGGGGTCAGGGCCAGGCCAGATAGCAGGGAGTGACCAGGAGGGATGGTCTGCCTGCCTGTGGGGCCTGTCTGTCTTGGGGCTCCTGCCCACTGTGCTTCACATAGCTGACTGAGGTGGAGTGGGCAGGAAGGGGGTCACATGTAGAAAGGTCAGTGACTGAGGGGCCAGAAGGACCTGGTTTTCAGGGGAAGTGACCCGAGGGAGCAAGCTGGCTGGTGAGATACCCGACGAAGGTGGTGGGAGCCAGGCTGGATGCTGTCTGGGGGTCACTTTGGGTCACTGTGACCTCGGTGTCTGAGCCAGGCCTTACGTTTCCTTGACCACAGAGAGCAGGGGGTCTTGGATGCTTGAGATGGGCAATTTTATTAAAAAATGGACAAGAGAACCTATACAGAGGAATGCCCCCTCCCGGCGCAGGCTAGGTGTCCTGCTGCTGCACGAAGGGGTTGGGAATGGCCTCCATGCCGTCCTGCGGGCAGATGAGCACCACCGACGTGCCGCGGCACACCACGAGCCCCAGCTGCCGCGTGTCCTCCGTCAGCTTGTACTGGTCGTCGGGATCTGTGTGAGGGAGGGAGTGATGGGTGCAGATTCTCCCCAACCTTGACCGTGAAGGATCCCACCCCGCCCGCTCTCAGGCCTATCCTCATTCTGTCGACAAGCACGGAGGCTGAGGGGACCGGTCCAGCAGGGGCAGTGACACCTGGGTTTCTGTATGATCTCCAAACCCTTGGGGACAGACACACAACTTGTACATATCAGAGAGGTGGTCAGTGGAGATGACATGGGGGTGAGGACCCCACAGCCCTGTCCACCCCTTCTCTGGGCCAGGAGCTATCCCAGGGGAAACCTCACCCAAGCACGGGGCTGGCTACTCTCTCCTGGGGCCAGCACTGAGTGGGGACCACGGGCTCACAGAGGAAGAGAGGCCCCCGAGGAGCTCTAGAGCCAAGGCCGGGGAAGTAGACACCACTCAGGGGCACCCGTGCCAGCTCACCTCGCATGTATTCGATGGTTCCATCCAATACAAGGTTGAGCAGCGGGTCGAAGCCTTTCAGGATGCCACTGGCTGGAGGCCATGAGGAGGGAAGCAGAGGGCCATGAGGGGAAGGTTCCAGAACAGCTGCCATCACTGCTTCCCTCTGCTGTGTGGGCACCTGGCACCTGTCACTCCAGGGGCGCTACCTTCCCCAAGGGAAGAGTCAATAGATGGGTGTGTCATGTACAGTGGGGTTTGCCAATAAAACTTTGATAGACAAAATAAAATGTGGGGCTGGAGAGATAGCTCAGTGATTAAGGCATTTGCCTCCAGAGCCTAAGATCCGGGGTTCAATTCCCCAGTGGCCACGTAAAGCCAGATGTACAAGGTGGCACGTGCGTCTGGAGCTTGTTTGCAGTGGTTTGAGACTAGTGTACCCATTCTCTCTCTCTGCTTACAAATCAATAAACAAGGCCACCCTGAGACTACATAGTGAATTCCAGGTCAACCTGGGCTAGAGCAAGACCCTACCTCGAAAAACCAAAAAAAAAACAGGCTCAGAAATGGCTCAGCAGTTAAGGCACTGGCCTGCAAAACCTAACAACCCAAATTCAATTCCCCAGTGCACATGTAAAGCCAGATGCACGAAGTGGCGCATGCACCTGGGGTTTGTTTGCAACAGCTGGAGGCCCTGGTACACCCATTCTCTGTCTCTCTCTGTTTACAAATAATAAAAATTAAAACAAAAAACCCCAGAAAAACCAGAGGCTATAGAGCTGGGTGTGGACCTATGCCTGCCATCCTAGCTACTCAGGCAGAAGGGTTGCTATGAGTTCAAGTTCAGCATGGGTTACAGAGTGAGGCTCCCAACAAAACCCCCTTCGGAGAGTGGCTGAGCCTAGGAAGAGACACTAGGCTGGGGGGGGGGGGTCCACCTGCTAAGCATGTTACAGGCAGAGGTGACAGACATCTTATACGTGTGGAGGTAATGCACACAGAAAAGTCTAGACTTGCCCCCTGGGCAAGGATGAGAGCCACTGAGGATTCAAGCAGTGAGTGACCCGTCCTTCCTCACCCAGACACTTAACAGTTCCCAACCAAAGGCCATTCTGTCCGTGGGGACAATGGACCATGTCTGGGGACACTTGTGGCTGTCCTGGCTAGGGAAGATTTTGGTGTGGAATGAGAAGGCCCAGGATGTTGCTCAGGTTGGGGATGCCCGGCAGAGAGTGACCCACCATGGTGGCAAGGGGATCCCCTGGAGCAGAGGCCACAGAGACGGACATGAGGGTCTTGGCTAGACCCAGTGCCCATGTAAAGCTGAAAGGGCATTCATTTGCCACAGCGAGAGACAGGTGTGGCGCACATATGCAAAAAAAAAAAAAAAGGGCTGGAGAGATGGCTCAGTGGTTAAGGCACTTGCCTCCAGTGCCTAAGACTCTGGGTTCAATTCCCCAGGACCCACATAAGCCACAAGGCGGTGGCCCTGGTGCTGGCTCTCTCTCTCTCTCTCTCTCTGCTTGAAAATGAATACAATATTTAAAAAAAATAAAGGTGTGCACCGCCATATCCAACTCCTAGGCGTCTTTAAAAAATAAATAAAATAAATCTTGGGCTGGAGAAATGGCTCAGCAGTTAGGGCACTTGCCTGCAAAGCCTACGGACCAGTGCTCATGTAACAGATACACACAGTAGCGAATGCATCTGGAGTTTGCTTGCAGTGTGACCATTCTCTCTCCCCTTGCAAATAAATAAATAATTTTTAAAAATCTAAAAGATAATGCCACACGCAGGCACACCTCTTCTCACACTACCAGGGAGCCTGTGGCTCTGCTCACCTTCTCGGCCTCCCTGGAACTTGACCCGGATCGTCTTGTCAATGTACTTGGACAGATCCAAGATGCTCTCCTTCTTCTTCTTCTCTTTGTCCTGCTGCGGAGCGCAGAGGGAGGTGGGGGAATGTGGTCAGGACTCTCTACGAAGGCCTCGCGTCCTTCAATCTGCAGCCCCCATTCCCAGGGGCACCTCCCTCTCTATCTGCCCTAACATTTCCTCCACGTTCCCAGGGCACACACCCTCTTGTCCCGGGTCTGTATGCCCCCTGCCCCCAATGTCCTGGGTCTGTACCCCCCATGTCCAGGGTCTGTACCCTCATATCCTGGGTCTGGACCGCATGTCCCGGGTCTCTACGCCCATGTCCGGGGTCGGCACCCCAGTGTCCCGGGTCCGCACCCCGTGCCCTCTCCCGCCCCACCCGGGGACGTGGGGACCGCCCTGGTCTTACCCCACGGGCAGCACCCACTGTCCACTACTACCCCGCTCCCCGTCCTGCGCTCCCGCCTCCATCGCTCCACGTCCCGCGTTCCCGCAGAGCTCACCGCCATCTTGCCACCGCGCACCGCTTGGCGCAGGCGCCGCCCCGCCCCGCCCCTTCAGCCCGGGCGCCCCGCCCCCTGACCGCCGCGCTCCGCGCAGGCGCCGCCCCGCCCCTTCTGCCGGAGCGCCCCGCCCCGCCGCGACCCCTGACCGCCGCGCTCCGCGCAGGCGCCGCCCCTCCCCTCGTGGAGCCGGCTCCGCCTGGCACCGTTCTGGACTTTCCGAGCGGCTCTCTTGGCCCAGCGCTCGCCCCGCCCCCTCTGGGCCCCCGGCGCGTGCGCACTCGGCGCCCCGTGGCGTTGCTAGGGGAACGTCGGCGACCGGCTGCGGCGGGAGGGACTGGCGGACATGGCGGCGGCGCGGCTGGCCGCGGCCCTGCTGCTGCTCTCGGCCCAGGTGAGCGCCGCCCCAGCCCGCCGCGGCCTCGGCCCGCCGGGGTCCGTCTGGAACCGGCTCGCGGCCCCGCCCGCCCGCCCGGCGCCGCGTTACTCCCCGCCGCCCGTGACCTTGGCGGGGTCCTCCCGGGCGGCGGGGCCTCGGCTCGCGGCCATCCTCCTGCCGCAGCGCCCGGCGTGCGACGACGGGGAGCCGCCGCTCTTAGCCCAGGCTTTCCTCCTGTCCTGCTTCTCGCGTTCAGCTCCGGCCCCGGCCCCGGCCCTGGGCCGCCGTGCTGGGTGAGCGGTGCCCACCGTGCCCGGCCGGCCTCCCGACTGAGCATGGACAGTTCTGAGCTCGCGTGGGCCTGGAGCATGCGCCCTCCGTGTCCGACTTTATGCGGGTGCTGGGGATTCGAACCCAGGCCAGCCGCGGGTCCTGCAGCTCGCTGCAGCGGTCACCCCCCCCCCCCCCGCCCGGGCACCTGGGGCCGCTCAGGGTGGGCACCCACGTGGTCTGGTGGCCGGGAATGAAGGGCGAGGTGTCCACGTCCAGTGACGCCGGGCTTGGCTGGACCCCGTTCCCCCACGCGACACTCTGGACGACAGTGCCCCTCGGTGACCCACTCCGCAGAAGGCCCTCCTGGGTTCACCCGCGCGGGCGGAGCTGGCGAGCCATGGCCCCCACCGTGCGCGCATCAGACCTCACCTATAAGCAGCAGAGCCCGACACTGAAGTAGGGCAGCCCTGGGGCGCTGTGCGGTGTCACTTCTCTGTCCCTGGGGAGGAGGTCCCAGGCGCTCCCCGCATCCTGGCTGCAGGTTGGCAGTGGGGTCCGCTCGGTACCAGCCTCTTCTCGGGGCGCCTTCGGCGGCAGCCTGCCACCGCATCTTGCTGCGACCCTTGGGGTTCATGGGCGCATGCCCTTCGCACCCCAGACCTGCTGCCCCGCGGCCCTGCCCTTCCTGAATAGTGTGCCTGGTGTCACCGCAGAAGTGTGCTGGGGTCCCCACCTGATGGTTTCTGTGTGTGGTGGTGGGGGGGTCTCGCCGTCCTGGATGTGCTATGTCTTCAACCCTTCCGAAGATGGGGTCTCTCTCTCTCTCTCTCTCTCTCTCTCTCTCTCTCTCTCTCTCGCTCGCTCGCTCGCTCGCTCGCTCTGGTGTTTCGAGGCACGGTCTCGCTCTAGCCCTGGCTGACCTGGAACTCACGGTGATCCTCCTGCCTCTGCCCTCCGAGTGCTGGGTCTAAAGGCTGCCCACCACGCCTGGTCGGGAGACAAGATCTCTCTCTTTCTGGTCGCTTCATGTATGTGGGCCCATGAACTTGGGGTTCTCCTGGCTCTACCGATGAGGCAGATGCATGTCGGTGTCCTGGGGAGGAGTCGGGGCCCTGAGGGGGACCTGCTGTCCAAGGTCTAGTGCTGATCTGACATGCGTGAACCAGCTCTAGAGACAGCGTGAGCCCCTGTGTCCGTCCAGCTGTCTCCTCCTGTACCCCTCCTTTGCGAAGGGAAGTGCTTTGGGGGGGACCTTTGCTGCAGCCCACAGCCTTGTCCCTTAGTGCTGTTCTCAAGTCCATTAGCCTTTTGGGGATGTCTCCATACTCCATCAAGAGGACATGCCACACCGCAGTCTTTAAAGGAGGGTGCCTCCCTAGGGGCAGCTCACTCTTGGTGGCCTGTCCATACCTGGGGTGCAGAGGCCCTGCAACACCAGGGGTGCAGGTGCCAGTGCAAGCAGGGTGCAGACGGGCCTCTCCCGGGTTCCTGTGCCCTGCTCTGCTCCGAGTGACAGGCCACCAGAGGCAGTGGTTGTCCTCGTAAGGGCCGTGTGACCAAGAACTGCCAAGGCCGAGGGAGCCGGCAAGGGTGTCAGGGTGTTTTCGTGTGGAGTGCTTGCTCCTAAGGTGGGGACGCCACCAGACCCACGTGCAAGTCCCCCAGCTTCCCTGCTGGACAGCACCTGCCCTGCTGCCTAGGGAGGAGGGAGGGAAGGCCCACTGCTTCTCTGCCTGTGCCATCCCCGGGGGGCAGACCCTACTCAGTGTGAGGAAGCCATCTGTGCCTTTCTGGTACCAGCATGGCCTCAGGGCATGGGTGAGGTCAGGTGCTGCTCCTGGCTGCCCATTGGGGCCTCTCCCCCTCCTGGGGCCAGAACCCCTCTGGTTTGCCCCTCACAGTTGGCTGCATGACTAGCTGTAGTATTAGTCTCGTGTTTGGAAGCTCACACAGACCTCCCACCATCCCTGGCCCATCATTGCTCCCTGGCCTCAAGTGGCCACCAGGGTCTGGGACAGAACTATTGACCCCTGCTTGAATGTAGAGCTGATAAGACACAAGTCGAGGTGCCAGGGTGACAGGCACTACCTCCTTGAGCTTAGGAAGGCACTTGGCCATGTCCATCCTCACTGTGAGTTGTGGGTTACAGTCCTGCCTGTCCCTCTGAGACCAGGAGTCCTCAGCCACCCAGCGTCTTTTTGTTCCCTTTAGTCCCTGAAGCTGTCTCTGATGGCACCTTGTCACCACAGGTGGCCTGTGAGTATGGCTTGCTCCATGTGGTCTCCGAGAGTGGCGTCCCCAAGGGCAGGGACTATTGTATCCTCTACAACCCACAGTGGGCCCACCTGCCACCCGACCTCAGCAAGGTGGTGAGTGTCCAGCAAACTTGGCTTCCCCGGGTGGAGGAGGGCCATCAAGGAGGGTCTGCCACTTGCCTGGATGTGTCTCCTTCCCTCCCTCCCTCGGGGCTCATAAGGCAGTCTAAGGGACCTCTGTCCGCTGTGGGCACACCTTCTGAGTTGGGCCCCTCAGAGCCCCTCTGTGTCCCCTCTGCAGCCTGGGCCTGTGAGCTCGCAGGGGCCCAGCTACCGCAGGGCATCCTCCAAGCCTGAGGCTTGGGCTCTGGACAGGGAGGCCGGTGCTTGGCTGGCAGGCAGTGGGGAACAGCTGGCCTTGGAAGCAGATTTGGGGTAAAGCTCTGGGTGTCCTGGGAACATGTGGCCATAGCCCCCCCCCCCCAATGAGGCAGCCAGCCTTCCTCCTGGGACAGCTGAGGCCCATGGGGAGGGAGGGAGGGCCAGGCACTGACAAGAACAGCATGTGCCACCCACCCTGGGGACTCAGCACACCCACACCCACATGTGCCCACCCGCCCCAGTCTTTCCTGCAGCTGCGTGACTGGACGTCCTCGCTGCTCTGCTCCCTCAGTGACCTTCCTGCCAGTGGCTTCAGCAACCAGATCCCACTGGTGACACGTGGGAACTGCACCTTCTACGAGAAAGTGCGCCTGGCGCAGAGCAGTGGGGCCCGCGGGCTGCTCGTCGTCAGCAAAGAGCAGCTGGTAGGGACTCTGCGGCCGCAGGAGGGCAGAGATGGGCGGTGCTGGCTGGTTGTGGGGGGCACCTGGGCTGGGGTGCTGGGAGACCGAAGCTTGGGTGACCTGCTGGAGGGGTGGAGTGACCCTGCTTGCCGCAGGTCCCCCCGGGAGGCAACAAGACGCAGTATGAGGAGATCGGCATCCCTGTGGCTTTGCTCAGCTACAAGGACACGCTGGACATCTTCAGGGTAGGCTCCGTGCGAGAGGTGGGGGCCGGGGCTGGGGGCCCGGGGCTGGGGCGTCCCCAGCACAGTGACCTGCTGTCCGCAGAGGTTCGGGTCCGCCGTGAGGGTGGCAATGTACGCGCCCACTGAGCGGGTGCTGGACTACAACATGGTCATCATCTTCGTCATGGCCGTGGGCACCGTTGCCCTCGGAGGCTACTGGGCCGGCAGCCACGACGTGAAGAGGTGAGTGTGGTGCCTGCGTGCCCAGAGAACCTTCTAGGCTACGACTTGACCCCAGTATCTTCCAAGAAGGTACATGAAGCACAAGCGTGAAGATGGGCCTGAGAAGGAGGACGAGGCGCTGGACCTGACGCCCGTCATGACTTGCGTGTTTGTGGTCGTGTGCTGTGTCATGCTGGTGCTGCTGTACTTCTTCTACGACCAGCTTGGTGGGTGCCAGCCCTGCCCCTGCCCGCCCTGCCCTCTGTGTGCCTGCTGCTGGGCCCACGTGAACAGCCCTGCCGCCTGTCCCCGCAGTCCACGTGGTAATTGCCATCTTCTGCCTGGCCTCCTCCACCAGCCTCTACAGCTGCCTGGCGCCCTTTGTTCGCAGGCTGCCCTTCTGCAGGTGCAGGTGAGTCTGCCCCGGGGCACCTGGCATTGAGTGCCTGTTCCAGGCAGGGCAGGGGCACCCTGCGGGCAGGTGGCAGGGCCGCGGCACACTTGGTGGCAGGCAGTGCTGCCCAGGCACAGCGGGGCCTTCTGAGGGCCTGGAAGGTGCTCGTGGCCGGCTGCCGGCTGTTGGCGGGTGAGGGCTCATGTGGAGCTTCCACGTGAGTGGGGCCAGGCAGGGCGCTGACAGCTGCTTCCCTCAGGGTCCCCGACAACAGCCTGCCGTACCTGCACAAGCGCCCCCAGGTTCGCATGCTGCTCCTGGCGCTGCTCTGTGTAGCCGTCAGCATAGTGTGGGGCGTCTTCCGGAACGAGGACCAGTAAGTGCGCTGCCTCCAAGGCCCCTCACTGCTGTCCTCGGGTGCCCCGGCTGCTTGCTGCCTGCCCGTGTCCTGTTTCACCTGGCCTGGGCCCGTGCCCACTGTCCTGATTGGAATACAGATAAGGGTGTGAACCCCCAGACCCTCAGCATGGCCTCTCCATGCTGGCCTACAGCCACCGCCTGTCCCTATCATCCCAAGTGGGTTCAGCCAGAGCCCAGGTCCCACCCATGCCGTCCCTGCCACCGCCCCACGCCATCTTCCCACCAGGCACTGAAGTGTGGGTGCCCCACCACAACAGAGCCTGGGCCAAGGCCAGCCTGCCTGTCCCCACCTGGCTCCTGGCGAGTGTCTCAAGCCTCCCTGGCAGCCAGGCGCTCCTGGCTCCTTTGCTGCTTGGGGCCATGACTGGGTTTGCTGGCGAAGGAAAACGGGAGAATATTTTGGGTCCTGAGGACACAGGGAGGGCAGGGCTCTGCCAGCGGCCAAGCTGGAAAGCCCCTTCCAGCGGGCCTCAAGGGGCAAGAGGACAGGCAGCCTGGCCCGGCCTGCCCTTGGCCTCGGAGTCCCCGGCTCCTGGCAGGGTACAAGCTTGCTATCATAAGCAGTTGTGTGTTTTGGGAAAGTTCAGGTGTAACCCACTGTCCGTCTAGCTCAAGGCCGGCATGGGGTCCCGTGTAGACGGGGTAGGTGGAGCTTGTTGCTTGGCCAGTGAGCTCGGGTGAGGCCAGGACAGAACCTGACACTGTGCTTTCCTGCCAGGTGGGCCTGGGTCCTGCAGGACGCACTGGGCATCGCCTTCTGCCTCTACATGCTGAAGACAATCCGCCTCCCCACCTTCAAGGTGAGAGCCAGGCGCTGTGGTGGAATCCAGTCCCTGGGGTCTCTAGGCCCAGGCTTCAGCCTGGTAGCTGTCCCTTGCCCAGCCTCAAGCTGTGGGCTGGAGGAGACTGGGCACAGCCCATGTCACCCAGTGCTTCTTGGCTCTCCTCTCCTGCCCGCCTGGCTGGGACCTGGGTGAGGGCAGAGGGAGAGTGGGTGGGGCTCAGCGCTTCCTCCACAGGCCTGCACGCTGCTGCTCGTGGTGCTCTTCATCTACGACGTCTTCTTCGTCTTCATCACGCCTTTCCTGACTAAGGTAGGAACAAGGCTTGCGCCCCCTCCCCGCCCCCGGCCCCCGTCCCCCATCCTCTCTGACACCCCATCTTGTGCAGAGTGGGAACAGCATCATGGTGGAAGTGGCCACTGGGCCTGCGGATTCTGCCACTCGTGAAAAGGTATGTCACCAGCCAGAGGCCGGAGCCGAGGGCCTGGGTTCCTGGCGGCCTGGCCTGAGACGGCCCTGCTCTCCTTCCCACAGCTGCCCATGGTGCTGAAGGTGCCCAGGCTCAACACCTTGCTGCTGGCCCTATGTGACCGGCCCTTTTCCCTCCTGGGCTTTGGGGACATCTTGGTGCCAGGTATGGATGGTGGGAGGGAGGGAGGGAGGGAGGGAGGCTGCAGCGTCTGGGGCCGTCCAGCTGGTGCTTCCAGTGTCATTTGGAATAGAGAAGCCTGGCCATGGTGGCCGTGTCTGCCATGTTCTCCAGTCCTCGTCAGCTCACTGCCCCATCCGCACATCAGCATCCCTCTAGGCCCCAGGCCCACTCGTCCAGGGGGCTTGGGTGTGAGGGTAGCCTGTCACAGTGAGTGCTCCGTCCCCCACAGGACTCCTGGTGGCCTATTGTCACAGGTTTGACATCCAGGTGCAGTCCTCCAGGATCTACTTTGTGGCCTCTACCATCGGTAGGTGGCAGGGACTGTGGGGCTCAGGCCAGACTGCTGCCCTTGCCATGACTCTAGCCCTGTCCCCAGAGCCTCTGCACAGTGCCGTGCCCAAGATGCTCCCAGGGGGGCCTGGCCACCCCACCCTACGATTCCAGCCCTTACACAGTCCTGACCCTGGCCTGTGGGCCGTGTCCGTGCCCTTTCCCTGCCTGAGACTGGGCCCCGGGCGAGCCCTGGGGTGGCAGGGGTGTGCCACCACGCCCAGACGCTGGCTTTCTGTCTTGTGCTCTGACACCTTGCTCTCTGCTCCCAGCCTATGGCCTGGGCCTGCTGGTGACATTCGCAGCTCTCGTGTTCATGCAGCGGGGACAGCCGGCGCTCCTCTACCTGGTGCCCTGCATGCTGCTGACAAGCTGTGTTGTGGCACTGTGGCGCCGGGAGATGGGCGCCTTCTGGACGGGCAGCGGCTTTGCGGTGAATACCCGTTTGCTATGACGCAGTGATAGCCCGTGAGGCCGGCCAGGTGCCCACGCTCCCCCGCCTTGGCAGGAGTCATCCCAGGGGATGGGCATGAGCCAGGCTGGGCGCCTCCTGCCCCTGGCCGAGGCTGCTTTGCCAGGGTGGCTCCCTGTGACACCGGGCCGCGGCTGCCTCCCCCTGGGAGGACAGCAGAGGCCTGGGGTGGGCGTGTGGGAGGACTTCCCTCTGACCATAGCTGCCCTGAGCCCTTCCGTGTTCTGCTGCTGGGACAGGCCTCGTTCTGGGGCCACCCTTCTGTGGGCCCTCAGCAGTGGAATCAGAAGTGACCGCTCAGCTGGGGCTCAATGGCTCTGTGGTGCCTGCCGCCTTTGGGGGCCCTTGGCATGGACTTGACCACAGGAGTGAGTGGGTTTTCTCTTGGGAGCTCAGAGGAGCTGGCTAGAAGCAAGGACAGGCCAAGACCAGGGGACTGAGGGGAGTCCCCACTCTCAGTGGCTGCTTCTAAGCTGTTGCCGCCATGGGCCGTCCAGGCGTGTCACCTCTCAGAGCCTCCTCTTCTCTGCAGAAGGACCTCTCTCCGCCCCCGTGGGCCCCAGCCGAGGGGCCCCAGCCTCCCAAGGATGCCGACGGCCCTGCCCCCCAGCAGCCTGTAGCTGAAGAGCCGGCCCAGTCTCCCCTGCCTGCCAAGCAGACCCTGGACTCAGCTGTGCCCGAGGACACCAGCCTGGCCGGGCGCAGCCCTCAGTCTACAGACGGGGACCAGGCTCAGCCAGGGACCTCTGTCTAGCGAGAGCCGCCCATGTCACACAACATGCTGCCGCCCCATCATGGTGCTCAGCCTTTGGAGGCCCGTGCTGCCCCTCCCCAGCCTCAGCCCTGCTCCACGCCTGGCCACCAGCACTGGGCCCACGTCTTACGCCCGCTGTCTGCTTCCTGCCACGGTCGGTGCTTGACCTGTCTTGTGCTTGGGGTCTCCTGGGGGCTGAGCTGAGGCAGGCGATGCTGACACTCTGGTCCCGGGAGGAGGGTCACAAGGCCACACCACTGCCTGCTTGAGATGCTGCGGTGTAGCCTGCGGCCTGTGCCAAGGGTGCACACGGCGCCGAGGGCCTTGGCTCACAGTTGCCCTCCTCCTGCAGTCACTGCTCTCCACCCAGCAGGTGGCCTCTGGAATGTTCCAGGATTTTCCAGAACTGGTGTTCTGTCCTCTACCTCACCCTTGGGGCTTGCCCCCATGACACATCAACGGCAGAGCCTGCCTGGTGCAGTTGCTCCTCACTGAAGCAGTGGTCCCCACACCAGTGCTGACGGGGTTCTCATCCAAGAGTCAGGAGCTCTGGCCCAGGATGGCAGGTGGTGACAGCCAGGCTCGCCATCTGCAGGGCAAGGGTAGCTTCCCTGTGGCCTGGGTGAGTGTTGCCAGGAGTGCCAGGCCCTTCCTGTCATGGACACCACACCACCGAGGACAGAGTCTAAAGGGCTGGGCCGCCCTGCTTCTGCCAGTCGGACTGCGCCTTAACAAGCCATTTTATACGTGTGTGTCGGGCCCTTTTGTCCCTGGGTCTGCTGTGTGACCAGCGAGGAGGAGCTCCTGGCGATGTGACCTCCTGAGGTCCATTTGTGCAGCCTGACAATAAACAGGTTTTAATACTTGAATAGCTTTGCATCGTGGAGATGGGGAGGACAGGTGAGGATCCCATGTAAATGTTGACGGTGGTCAGAGTGACCTGGGTCCCTCTGGCCTCTGCTCCACGCCAGTCCCCTGCTTCATGTTGAAGGATGGTGTCCCCCAGCACCCTTCCCTTCTTGGGGATCCAGGAGCAAGCTCCAGCTATCACCCGAAGCTCAGTGCAACCCATGATGGGGGGGCAAGGCACCATGGATGGGGGAGTGCCAGCAAGAATACTTAAAATCAGGACATGGAGGAAGCCCTGGGCTCCATCCCAGCACCATATAAATGGCCTACTGATGCTTGTCACCCCAGGCCTTGGGGGTAGAGGTAGGAGGATCAGGCTGTTCTCAGCTATGTAATGAGTTCAAGGCTAACCTGGGCTACATGTCACCCTGTCTCATAAAACATGAAGCTGGCCAGGCGTGGTGGGCACGCCTTTAATCCGAGCAGGGGTAGGAGGGTAGCTGTGAGTTCTAGGCCAGCCTGGGACAGGCCAACTTGGGCTAGAGGGAGACCCTGCCTCCAAGAAAAACCCCCAAAATCCATGGAGCCAAGTGTGGCACATGCCCCTAATCCTAGCACTTGGTGGGGTAGGCTGGCAGGATCACCATGAGTTTGGAGCCAGCCTGAGCTACCAAGTGAGCCCCAGGTCAGCCTCCGCTAGAGTGAGCCTGCTCAGAAAAAAACGACAATTCTCACACACACTGGTGCCCAGCTCAGCACCTGTCCCTGAGGGAAGCCTGGGGGTCCTCACACATGGTTGTCCCACTTCTGCCCTGGTGGGGAGCTGGACCAACAAAGCATGACTGGCCAACCCCCTTGGTCAGGTCACCTTGCCAGTGGAACAGGAGCCTGATTCAGAGGAAGGGGCCCCAGGGAAGTGGGGGTGGAGGGCGGAGCCCTGCAGGCCACGCCCCCTCCAGGTGCCCAGCCTGGGCTCCGTCTCCTAGCCGGATCCCCGGGTAGCTGGTGGCTGCTGGCTGCAGAGGGTCCAGGCGCCTGGCCTGAGCACCGTGAGTCGGTCACTGTGTGGGTGGTGAGACGCTGCCAGGCAGGCTTGCATCTGTCATCCAGCAGGTAGGTACTGCCAGGCCTGGGCGCACAGGGCTGGGTAGAGGTTAGGGTGTGTAGATTTAGCTGTTCGGGGGCTCAGGGACCTCCAAAGCCCTCCTCACTTCTGCCCCAGTTTTCTGGTCTTTCTTCCCCATGGACTTGACTAGAACCAAGGGCTAAGGGTGTCCTGCAGCTCACCTAGAAGATGGGGTGACTGCACCCTTCCTGCAGGGAGGGTCCCTCCACCACCCCAGGATGCCTATGAGGTGAGGTTTGAAGAGGAACCTGGACATGGGGACGCAGGCCCCTCCAGCAGCCTGGAGGCCGAGGCAGGACTTTAGCCCGGGTTGTAGAGCAAGGCTGGCTCAAAAACAAACATTTCAGGATTGTAATCATAGAGTCGGAATTTTTTGTTTGATTTTTTATTTCTTCTTTTTTTTTTTTTTTTTGGTTTTTCAGTTTTTGGTTTTTCAAAGTAGGGTCTCGCTCTAGTCCAGGCTGACCTAGAATTCACTATGTAGTCTCAGGGTGGCCTTGAACTCACGGCAATCCTCCTACTTCTGCCTCCCAAGTGCTGGGATTAAAGGCGTGCGCCACCATGCCCAGCTTTTGTTTGATTTTTAAAAAATTTTTCTGGAGACAATCTCACTGCACAGTTTAGCACGGTGAACTGGAACTCACAGTGTGGCCCAGGCTGGCCTTGAACTCTAGCCTCAGCTCAGCCTCCTGAGTGCTGGGATCACAGGCATTAGCCTCTGACTAGCTAGCGTCTGAAATTGGAGGACGGGGTCGTATTTGTTCCATTGAACAGGACAAGAACGAGTCTTAAAGGGGATCCATCAGTGCGAAGTAGCAGGCCGGGCTCTAAGCCATGGCTGGTCCAGCTGAGGCTTCCGGGCCCCCAAAGGGAAGTCGTGTACTGGGAGCTCACCCAAGGTTTAGGGCACTTGGTCTGCTGGAAGCCGAGTCCTCAGACACAGGACATGAGGTGTGGGAGGCCGTGGGTCACATCAGTGACAGTGACCTCTGAAGCAGGCAAGCTTGGCAAAGCCAGGGCACCTGTGTGCAGGCCTAGGGGTGCTGTCTCGCACACAGCCAGGATGTGTGTGGTGTATGCACGTGTGTGTGCAGATGTGTGTGCCCCATGAACGTGTGTGTGGGAGAATGCCAAACTTCCTTGAGATGGGTTCTCTCCCTCCACCCAGAGCTGCTGTCTGTCGGGAAGCCCCAGCCTCCCCCCCCCCATGCATGGCCATGGCCAGCTTTCTACAGAGGTTCTGAGAAGTAGAACTTGGTGGTCCCTGGCCTAGGAGACCCTCATGCCTAAGAAGCAAGTGGTCTTAATCACCGAGTCACCTCTCCAGCCCCTAAATCGATTCTTTTATTTTTATTTCAAAATATTTTGTTTATTTGCAAGCAGAGAAAGATGAGAAAGAGACAGACAGAACAGAGAGAGAGAGAGAGAGAGAGAGAAAGAGAGAGAGAGAGAGAGAGAGAATGGGCACATCAGGACCTCTAGCCACTACCAACAAGCTCCAGACACACGTGTCACTTAGTGCATCCGGCTTTACATGGGTACTGGGGAATCGAACCCAGGTCGTTAGGTTTTGTAGGCAAGCACCTTAACTGCTAAACCATCTACCCACCCCCCTAAATTTATTTTATTTTTTAATATCTTTATTACAGATAAGTATATACATTGTATCTTAAATTTATTTTGAAATCTATTTTTATCTTTTCATTTCTTTTTCTTGCTGTCACCATGTCACCAGCTTCTCCCCCCCCCCATCAGCGAGTTCTTTCTCCTCCAGGCACATCATAATCTTGAAAGAACACAAGCTGTCGCATCAATGGCTTCCTCACAAGCAACTATTCCCATGAAAACTTGATAAAAAGAAAGGAAAAGGAGCAAACTTATTAAGTTTCCTTTATGACTGCTGAGTGATTTATTTCTTGAAGTTTGGCCAGGAGGGAGGGGAGCTCCCTGGTGGATTTCAGCTGAGGAGATGGACAGAGAAATAATTGTTACTGCTTGTCTGGGAACGCAGGAGGCTGAGGAAGAGTTGGGAGTTCAAGTCCAACTTCAGCAATTTAGTGACTATCCCAGACCAACAGTAAAAAGAGAGTTGGGAGTGTGACTCAGCCATAGAGCTCCTGCCTAGAACCCACAGTGAGGCTGGGGGCGTGGTCAGAGGTAGAGGGACAGCCTAGAGGGACAGCCTAGGACCACAGTGAGGCTGGGGGCGTGGTCAGGGGTAAAGCTGTTGTCTAGAATCCCTGATGCAGGAATGAACTGTTAATAGGTTAATCAGTGATTGGCTTGTTTCTCTGGGGGTTTAGGTGGCGGACAAGGGTGGTCACACAGGTAGAAAGTTATATCCCATATCTATGTGAAATATTAGCATTTGATTGGTCATGGATTTGGGAGTATGAATTTTGGTTTACACATCCATCACAGTGATAGTATTGTCTGCCGTGAAGGTGGTGTTGGGGATGGTATTCAGGACCTTCCCAAGCCCTCAGAATTGACTTTTTTTTTGTGTGTGTGTGGTTTGGTTTTTCAAGGTTGGGTCTCGCTCTAGCCCAGGCTGACCTGGAATTCACTCTGTAGTCTCAGGGTGGCCTCGAACTCACAGCAATGCTCATGCCTCTGACTCCGAGTGCTGGGATTAAAGGCGTGCCCAGCTTGACTGTTTTTTGATATTGTGCTTGAAATTTTGTTTTGAGTCAGCGTCTTTCTGTATCCCAGGCTGGCCTGGAACTCCATCAGCTTCACCTCTTGAGGGCCGAGGTGACAAGCCTGCACCCCATGCCTGACAGTGTCCTTTCCATCTTGTCCCCGTGGCTGCCTGGCTGGCCTCGCCTCGCTCTTGACCCCACTTCCTGGGCAGAGGCTCGGTGCCTGACCCTCGCTCCATCTGCAGAGCTGACATTGCCAAGCACCAGCTTAATAGCTATTAAGGACACGCTAGCCCCAAACTGAGACTGTCTGGCATGAGCAGAAAGCCCACGAAGGCTTTGTTCCCACCTCCCTCAAAGTCATGGCTCTGCTCACACTGTCCCAGGGTTACACCTGTGGGGGACTGCGAAGTCACTCCTGACCAGCGAGACGCATGAAGAAGGTCGACCAGAAGCCCTGCTGACAGGTTTTACCTCACAGCCCATGCGCACTCAGTGACATGACAGTCCAGCCTTTGTGTGTGCATGCGTGTGTGTGTGTGTGTGTGTGTGTGTGTGTGAGAGAGAGAGAGAGAGAGAGAGAGAGAGAGAGAGAGAGAGAGAGAGATTCCTTAGGAACACTGTCTCCACCTTTTTCTTTTCTCTTTCGCTCTAGCCCAGGCTGACCTGGAATTCTCTATGGAGTCTCAGTGTGGCCTTGAACTCACGGCGATCCTCCTGCCTCTGCCTCCCAAGTGCTGGGAGTAAAGGTGTGCACCACCACGCCCGGCTTGTCTCCCTTTTTTTTTTTTTTTTTGAGGTAGGGTCTCGCTCTAGTCCAGGCTGACCTGGAATTCACTGTGTAGTCTCAGGGTGGCCTTGAACTCACAGCAATCCTCCTACCTCTGCCTCCCGAGTGTGCGTGTGCCACCACGCCCGGCTTAGTCTCCACCTTTTTTAAGATGGGATCTCTCAGTGGTCTGAAGCTCACCTCACCTATTTATTTTTTTTTAATGTGAGACACACACACACACAGAAAGAGAGAATAGGTGTGCCAGGGCCTCCAACCACTGCAAACGGACGCATGCCCCACTTTGTGCATCTGGCTTTAGCTGGGTGCAGGGGAACCAAACCCAGACCCGCATGGTAACTGCTGAGCCGTCTTTCCAGCTTCTGTTTTCGGATTTCCATCCCTCTGCCCTGGGATGACAAGCGAGTGACAGACGCCTGGGGATTGTCCAGCCTCCCGTCTCCATGCTGTCCTTGTGACTGCTCTGCATAGCTGTGATCTGGTTTAAGGCTCTGCTTTCATCCTCTCATCCCTGGACACAGCCCAGATCGCAGAGCAGGAAGGCGCCTTCTGGAAGCTTCATTCTCGTGATGTGGGGCAGCCAGCCGCTCTCCCTCCTCCGCACTTCTCTGTTGCACTGCTCATTCGCAGTTCTGTGGGCTTGGAAGGGAATTCAGCAAGCCACCCCTTGTCAAGGACAGGGTCTCGCTGGAGGTCACTTGTGGACAGCAATAACTTTTGTCGCCTCATTCCCCTTAATCAGCGATCTTCCCTCCGCCTCCTCACCTGCTCCTTTCTGCAAAGCCACAGGAACGAAGCCAAGCCTGGGAGATACTTTGTAGTTTGAGATTATCAGCATGAAGGATCTTCCAGAGCCTTCCACCTTAGCCTCTCTCTCAAGCAAAATGCTGGCTTGTCCAAGACAGTGTCTCCATGCAGTCTGAGGGCTAGATCTGCATTTCCCACCATGCAGAAATTGGCTAGCCATGGCTTTAAAAATTATTATTTTATTCTTTTTTTTTTTTGGTTTTTCGAGGTAGGGTCTCGCTCGAGCCCAGGCTGACCTGGAATTCACTCTGTCGCCTCAGGGTGGCCTTGAGCTCACGGCGATCCTCCTGCCTCTGCCTCCCGAGTGCTGGGATTAAAGGCGTGTGCCACCACGCCTGGCTTTATTATTATTATTATTATTATTATTTACTTTAAAAATATTTTTTAATTTATTTATTTGAGATAGAGAAAGAGTGAGTATGGGCACACCAGGGCATCTTGCCACTGTAAACAAAGTCCAGAAATGCACTATTTTGTGCCTCTGGCTTTATGTGAGTATTAAGGAATCAAACCCTGAGTATCAGGCTTTGTACACAAGTGCCTTTTACCAATCAACTGTGTCTTCAGCCCCATTTAAAAAAAATTTCAGTCGGGCGTGGTGGCGCACGCCTTTAATCCCAGCACTCGGGAGGCAGAGGTAGGAGGATCGCTGTGAGTTCAAGGCCACCCTGAGACTATGTAGTGAATTCCAGGTCAGCCTGGGCTAGAGTGAGACCCTACCTCGAAAAAACAAAAAAATTTTTCTTTAACTTTTTATTTATTGATAATTTTCATAATTATAGAAATTATGATTCCCCTACCCTCTCATATCTCTTCCCCCTCTCAGCTAGTCTGTTCTGTTCTGGTGTCATCATCTTTTCCTGCCATGATGTGTAGGGATTGTCAGGCACTGTGACGTCATGAATATCAAGGTCATTTAGTGTCTGGAAGTTTGCGCTGTGAGCAGTCCTCCCCTTCTTTGGCTCTTACAATCTTTCGACCATCTCTTCCCAGTGGACCCTGAGCCTCGGGAAGTGTCATAGAGATGTCCCCGTGCTGAACATTCCGTTGTCACTTCCTCTCAACACTAGTGACTCACTAGTCTTGTGAGTCATCCCGGTGGTCGCCATCATCTGAAAAAGGGAGGCTTCTCTAACCAAGAGAGTAGCATTAATGTCTGGATATAAACATTTTAAAGTGTTCACAGGGCAGTTTGTCGGGCACGACATCTGCATTTATCCAGACACCAGCAGGTGTCGCTCCCCTGGGGCTCATGACCTCCCTCGCCATAGGCTTTGACTAGGTCTTCAGCACCAGGCATGGACTCCCTCCCGTGGAGCAGGCCTCCAGTCCAGTTAGAGTGGTTGGTTCCCCCATAACAGACGTGCCACTATTACACCAGTTGGCGTATTTGGCCTGGTTCAGCCCCATTTTTAGAAAAATATAGTTTAAAATTTTTATTTATTAGTTAATTAATTTCACAAGCAGAGAGAAGAGTGACAGAGAGAACGGGTAGCCCGGCCTCCAGCCACTGCGAACGAACTCCAGACACATGTGCCACCCTGTGCATCTAGCTTTGTGTCGGTGCTGGGGAATCGAACCTGGGTCCTTGTGCTTTGCAGGCAAGCACCTTTAACCACTAAGCCATCCTCCAGTCCCTAAAAATTATTCAATTTATTTGTGTGAGAGAGAGAAAGAGAAAGAAAGAAAGAGGTAGAGAGAATAGGCACCAGGGTCCCTAGCCACTGCAGACAACCTCCAGATGCATCTGATCCTCCTGCCTCGGCCTCCCAGATGCTAGGCTAATGGGTGTGAACCATGTCTAGGAACTTTCAAGCAAGCACTTTTAACAACTGAGCCATCTCCCAGCCCCTTAACAGCTTTTAAAAACTTTTGGTTGACAGCTTCCATAATTTTTTTAAAAATAGATTCCCATAATTGGGGCAAATTTTGATTGATGTTTCTTTTTTGTTTTTCTTTATTTTATTTTCTTTATTCATTTTCAAGCAGAGAGAGAGGGAGAGAAAGAGAGAGAGAGAGAGAGAGAGAGAGAGAGAGAGAGAGAGCGCACACCAGGGCCACCACCTTGTAGGTCTGGCTTATGTGGGTCCTGGGGAATTGAACCCAGGGCCTTAGGCACTGGAGGTAAGTGCCTTAACCGCTGAGCATCTGTCCAGCCTAACAGTTGTTTTTTATTGTAGTAATATTGACCGAATTTTAAACTTACCGTGTTAAGCCCCCTGTGATCATACGCCGAGAAGGCGGAGACAGGAGGATCTGTGTGTGCGTGTGAGCCCGTGGGATGCGTATTTGTGTGTGTGTTCATATGTGCGTGTGCGTGTGTGCACGTGAGGGCAGAGGACAGCCTCAGTGTCACCCTCTAGAACCTTGTCTACCTTTGTTTGGTTGGTTTTAAGAGAGTATCTCGCCCTAGCCCAGGCTGACCTGGAGCTCACTGTGGTCCCTGTCTGGCCTCGAACTCATGGCAATCCTCCTGCCTCTGCCTCCCGAGTGCTGGCATTAAAAGCTTGTGCCACTAGGACCAGACATCCACCTCTTTTTTCCTTTTTTTTTTTATTCTTTATTTTTGTGTGTGTGTGCCCACCTCTTTTTAGATAGTGCCTTTCATTGGCTTCAGCTCACTTCGTAGGCTAGATCCCCCTATGGAGATGCATCACCACAATTAGGATTGTAAGTGTGTAACCCACATTTGGCTTTTATGTGTGTGCTGGAGATTTGAACTCAGGTCCCCATACTTGCGTGGGGAGCACTTGACCCACTGAACTATTGCTCCTCCACTGGGCTTCAGTCCGGGCTTGGCAAGGCAGGGCCCTCCCAAGAATTCCAGGGAGCCCTGCGCCCCACCATTCCAGTGTCCAGAGGGTCCACACGCCTTGGCTCAGAGCCGCGACCTCCATTGAAACCCAGCAGCGGGGAGTCTCCGGGTCTCTCTGCCTCCCTCTTAGGACCAGAGAGGACAGTCCCCACTCGGGGTCCATGAGAGGTGAGGTAGTCACAGGTTGTGTGGGCGTCCTCAGGGTGGTCGCTCAGCCAGCCCCAACCCCCACCATGGCCACGGCCGCAGGTGACTCTGGCTTCCCTGGGATGGCACTGTCTCCTGCTCTGTCCCCTCTGCCAGGCCCTCTACGGTGCCCAGGCCGGGTCACACCAGGGCAGCACCTCGGGTGGGTGGGCTCCCTGGCTAGCCTCTGCCTGGCTTCCTCCCCTGGTCACTGATACCCGGCCCTGGCACTCCGCCTTCTGAGATTTTCGGGATGGAAACTTCTCAGGTGTGGCCATGGCAGCGGTGGCCCTTGTTACCTCTCCTCCTCACAGTTCAGTCTTTGCACACATCGGTCAGCCCCTCCTAAGCAATATTTTTTCTTTTTCCTTCATATTTAGGTTAGTTTTAAAAGTTATTTTTAGGGCTGGAGAGATGGCTCAGCGGCTAAGACACTTACCTGCAAAACCTAACAACCTGAGTTCAATTCCACAGTACCCACATAGAGCCAGATGCACAGGGGGGGTGCATGCATCTGGAGTTTGTTTGCAGCATCTGGGGGCCCTAGTGCCCCCATTCTCTCTCTGACTCTCTCTCTGTCTCTATCTTTCTCTGCTCGTAAATAAATAAATGTGCTTTAAAAATTATTTTATATGCATGTATACGGGTCCACGTTCATATGTGTGATTGTGTGTGTGTGTGTGTGGAGGTCAAAGGACAACTTTCTGGTTGGTCCTCTCCTTCAATTTTTCCTTCCTTCCTTCCTTCCTTCCTTTCTTTTTCTTTCTTTCTTTTCTTCTTTCTTTTCTTCTTTCTTTCTTTCTTTCTTTCTTTCTTTCTTTCTTTCTTTCTTTCTTTCTTTCTTTCTTTCTTTCTTTCTTTCTTTCTTTCTTTCTTTCTTTCTTTCTTTCTTTCTTTCTTTCTTTCTTTCTTTCTCTTTCTTTTTTTCTTTCTTTCTCTTTCTTTGTTTTCCGAGGCAGGGTCTCGCTCTAGCCAGGCTGACCTGGATTTCACTATGTAGTCTCAGGCTGGCTTCAAGCTACTTAACTTGCTGAGGCAGGAAGATCACGAGTTCCAGGCTACCCCGAGCAAGACAGCGAGATGCTGTCCCCAAATAAAACATAAAGGGAATGCCACGGTATGATCAGGGGTAGAGTGACAGCCTAGAACCCCAGTGAGGGCAGGGGGCGTGATCAGCAGTGGAGTGCACCCATTCTCTCTCTCTTTTTGCCTCTTTCTCACTCTCTGCCAAATATATAAATAAACAATAGATAAAATATCCAAAAAAGAAGAAGGCGGGGGAGTAGTGTCAGCTCCAGGTACGTAAGGGAGAATCTGATTGGTGGGTAGACTTGGATTCAGCCAGCAGGGTGGCATCTCCTTGTTCTCTGGGGCCCTCAGTCCCTCTCAGAGCCTGAAGGAAGCCAGCTCTCTCCTCTCAGCTGTCAGAAGCCGACTTCAATTTCAGCTGGTTAGTTGCAGTGACTTTGCTGACGCTTACACGGTCTGGACATTGACCTCTCCAGCCTCTCTCCTGCCACGGGGTTGGGTTGGGTTCCTTTAGTTTTGTTTCTGAAATGGGACGGGGTTGGTGACGCACACCCTTCACCCCAGCACTTGGTAGAGGCAGAGGCAGGAGGATCACCATGAGTTCGAGGCCACCCTGAGACGACAGAGTGAATTCCAGGTCAGCCTGGGCTAGAGCGAGACCCTCCCTCGAAAAACCAAAAAGAAAGAAAAAAACACCCCGAAAACAAAACCAAAACCTAACAAACTAGAAATGGACGCCATACAGCCCAGGCTGTCCTCAGACTTGCCATGGTGAGGAGGGTGACCTGGAACTCTGCTTCTCCTGCCTCCATGTCCCCAGTGCCAGATGAGAGTCATTCCCCACTATGCCTGGCTTTTTACTTTGCTGTTTCTCTAAAACAGTTTAAAATACTTATTTATGAGAGAGAGGGCCTCAAGGATGCGAGCTGCTCACACGAGGGCCTCCAGGAGGGAAAGTCGAGGCACACGAATGGCTGTCATCTTTGTAGGGACCAGGAGCTAGGACAATACTCGGCCCTTTATTCCCCACAGGAACTGAATAGGAGAGAAAGAGGGGGGACAGAATGCTGACACCAGGTGTCCTGCGACTACAGAGGAACCCCGCCACACCCATGGGCCACTCCGTGCATCTGGCTTCACGTTGGTACTGGAAATTGAACCCATGCTGGCAGGCTTTGCAAGCAAGTGCCTTTAAACACGGAGCCATCTCCCCGTCCCCTGGGACAGGATTTTGCTATTTATACCAAACGGTCCCAACCTCACTATGTAGCCCAGGCTAACCTTGCACTTGCAGTAGGCATTCTGCCTTAGCTTTCTGGGTGCTGGGTTAACACACGAGTACCACCTCACCAGGCTTTTGATGTAGAGGGTCTCTTCTGCTAAGACTGAAGCTTCCCAGGCCAGAGACTGGGCCTGCTCCCCCCATGGGAGGCTGTTCTGTGTCCTGTAGCCTGGGCTGGACCCCAGATCAATGGACAGAAAGTGTCGTGAATAGGGCTTCTGTGTTCCCAGCTGTGAATGAGTGACACGATGACAAGATACTCCAGAGACAAGATCACCAGGCAACAGGCGAGTCCCACGGGGCTGAATGAGCCCCTGTGTGCCAAGGGACAGCAGTGAGATCATCCAGAAAGCCAAAGCCCCCACCCCCATCGCTCGGCTCAATTCCTACAGTGATTCTTAGAGATGATTTCTGGCCTCTGGGGAGGTACTTCAGTTCATGTGAGGGAATAAAGGGACAGTGTTGTCCCCCCTGGAGGCCTGCCCTTCCCCCTCTGCTGGGGCGAGGGCAGCTGGGCGGGCAGGAGAGAGCAGGGGACAAGTCCCCTCTGCACAGGACCCTCTGGCCAGGCCTCAGAGTTAACTAGACGCAGACACTCTCAGCGTGTTTGGGTGAAGGAGAAAAGCCTGACGTCCCAGCCCAGGTGGAGGCGGGAGGATCAGGAGTTCAAGGTCATCCTCAGCTACGTAGCTCATGGACAGCCTGGACCATGGGAGACCCTGTCTCAAAAGAGAAACAAAAACAAAAGTCAAGAAAGAAAGAGGGGGCATAGTTGGGGAGATGGTTCAATGGTTAAGGTGATTGTTTGCCAAGCCTGAAGGCCTGGGTTCGATTCCCCAGTGGGATGGGTAAGACACGGAACGCTTCCTGGAGCCCTTGGGAGGGACACACACTTCTGAGTTTGGAAATGTAACATAACAGAACTGTTTCTTTTTTTTTAAAAAAAAATTTATTCATTTTCAAGCAGAGAGAGAGAGAGAGAGAGAGAGAGAGCGCACACCAGGGCCACCACCTTGTGGGTCTGGCTTATGTGGGTCCTGGGGAATTGAACCCAGGGCCTTAGGCACTGGAGGCAAGTGCCTTAACTGCTGAGCCATCTCTCCAGCCCCAGAACTGTTTCTTTAGGCCTCTAAACCTGGGTTGTTGCTAGAGCCTAAAGACACTCAGACAGCTTCTCCTGGCCTCAAACTCACGGCAATCCTCCTGCCTCTGCTTCCCAAGTGCTGGGATCAGGAGCATGTGCCACCACGTGCATTTATCATCCTTTATTTTTAAAATATTTTTATTTATTTATTTGGGAGACAGAGAGAGAGAGAGAGAGAGAGAGAGAGAGAGAGAGAGAGAGAGAATGGGTGCACCAGGGCCTCCAGCCACTGAAAACAAACTCCAGACACATGTGCCACCTTGTGCATCTGGCTTTACATGGGTCCTGGGGAATCGAACTTGGGTCCTTCTGCTTTGCAGGCAAAGGCCATCTCTCCAGCCCAGGTCATCCTCTTCCTATTAGGGAATCTGTGCTCAGGAATCCACTTTGGCCATCCCGAGTCCTGGGAAATTCTCTGGGAATAGTGTGGCTGCTGTCACCAGTGCTCAGGAGGAAGGGAGATGCGTGTGCTGAGGACCCCTGTCCCTTTGTCCCTGCGTCTAGACCACACCCCGTGTCTCTGAGCCATGGAGCGCACCACGCCTGACTCGCAGCTGGTGCCAGAGGTGACACGGGAAGTCCCCACTCCTGACTGTCGAGCAGCCGTCACCGCAGTGGTAGCTGTGAGCGCCGGCATGCTGGCCCTGGGGGTCCTCCTGGGTAAGTGTCTGCGGATGGACTAGCTTCACCTGCAGAAAGACACACAGATACCCGTAGCGGCTCTAGGTTGAACATCCCAGATCTAGAACATTCTGTCACTGCACAAAGCTGGGGGGATGGTTCCCTGGTGTTGCGGCCAGCTTTCTAGTTGCTGCGCAGAAAGAACCCAAGCAAAAGCGGCTTGTGGAGGAATGGGTTTATTTGGAGGGGAGACTCCATCCTGGCAGGGAAAACGATGGCGTGAGCAGAGGGGTGGACATCACCTCCGCCACAGCACTGCAAACAGCGGCAGGAAGGGGTGTCAAACACTGGCAAGGGGAAGCTGGCTTAGAACCCCAACAACACAGCTCCAGCGAGGTTGTAAAACCCAAACTGATCAGCTGAGGATCGATCTCTCAGAACACATTCATTTGTTTGTGGGGGTCAAACCATGACACCTGAGTAAAGCGCTTCCTATGCAAATCTGAGGACCGTAGCTCCATCCCAGCGCTGGAGCGGTGCACACAGGAGGGTCCCTGGGGCTCCACGGCCAGCTAGGCTAGTCTAGTAGGTGAGCTCCAGGCGCAGTGGCCCTGTCACAGAAAATAAGGTGGAGACAGACCGAGGAGGATAGCTGACATCGACCTTTAGTTTTCACAAGGACAGGTTTAAGTGTGCTGAAACACAAACATGCATATATACTCAGGCGAAAACAATAAAAGGTATGCTCACCCCCAGTAAGGGCTGGGGGCGTGGTCAGGGGTAGAGGGACAGCCT